>JAXCLQ010054794.1:0-17846 GCA_035584115.1 Cedrela odorata | reverse complement strand
TACAAAATTATATATATACATAAAGATGATATCCCTAGACCGTATGACACGATTGGTTCTAGGGCATATCTCCAACACTAAACTATTACTGGTTCCATCCCTATGAAATGTAGTGGCAACCCTTGGCATTATAAAACTTATACCTCTCTAAACTAGAATTCTAACAAGTAAAGGCTAAGGTACTGACTCAAGTACTCGATTATTCGGGCAAAAATTCTGAATATGACTGATTTGACCACACTAGAAACATTGCCTCTATTCTCTGCATGGTTCATTGTGGTATCTCTGACATCTAGAACATTGTCGCCTTCTCGGCCTAAATTTTTGATGACATATTCCATTATGAGTTTAGTTTCTACCACATTTTATGAATTCGAATTCTAAATCCAAATGCTCAAGTTACAAGAGAATTACTACATATGACGCAATAAGACAAGGAGTAGGGGTAAAACAGGGCAGTAAATTCTAATTTTTATTGGGAACTCATTTTTGCTTAGACCAACCTAAATTTTGGATATGTTATCTTCCTATGTGTCTATTTTACATAGAATTTACAGCTTGATATTTGGATGTCCGAAACTCATTCTATCTTTTATTTACCAAGCCTTGTTTGAAAATTCCAAAAACTGACATGCATTAATCCGAATTGCAAACTTACTATCCTTTGTTCATACAAAATCTAGCCACTATAAAGACACTTAAACACACTTCAAACTTACATGTTCCTAGCTACAAAGCACAACCATAACTCTATCATGTCAATACATATACACTGCCCTACACATTTCCTCTGATTGCCAACATTTCTTGCCACTATTACAAATCATTTAATGTCAATTTCATATCATTCAACCTCAAAACATTACCATATATATAAATCATTCTTTTTATTCAACCAGTAAGTCGTTTACTTCAAAAAATTTAGCATATAATAAACATAAGACAAAAATCAAAATTTAAAATCATTAACAAGCACATAAATACTTACCACCCTTTGCTAAAACCCAAGTTTGCACTCATCATTCTCTTATCTTTCTTTCTCTTTTTTCTCTTTCTCTTTTACTTTCCCATTGCCCTTCTCTTCCTCCTTTCTTTTCTTCTTCTTTCCTTTCCTCATTTTCTCTCTTTTTCTTCTTCTCCATTTTCTTTTCTCCCTTGTTAAACCTTGTTATTTGAACATGAGGATAAAGTAGTCATTTGTATGACATTCATTTCATACATGCATGGTAATGGTTAGATGACATATTAACGAGGCTTAGGTGATTTAATTTAGCTCACGGTATGAGAATTTAATGAATTAAGCGAGTTGAATTTAACATGTATTTGGGTTCTATATGTTGCCCTACACTTAAGCATTCGGTGATCTTTATATTTAGAATGAGAGTATCGATACATTGTTCAAATGTATCGATACATTAAGGTTACAAGTTAGTACTTAAGGAAGGGATCATACTTTCATAAAAGGTATCGATACTTTGACTAAAGGTATCGATACCTAGCCCAAAAGTATCGATGCTCAAACCAAAAGTATCAATACATGACGCTAATCTAAATGAAATTCAATAGGCAATTTAGTCTTTTTGCCCACATCTATAAACACCACCGAAAGGGATTAACTCCCCAATGTCTTATTTATTCATACATTTCCCTCTCTCTTTCTAAACACCTCTCTTTTTCTTTCTCTCTGGTTTTCTCATACATTTCGGCAAACCCCTCAGTATTCCTCCAAATTTCATAGCCAAGTGATTAACCATCCTTCCCACATCGATTTGGTACAATTTTGGACTAGAATAAGGCAAAAGGAAGCAAGGAGGAAAAGTTAGGGTTCGACGAGAACTTGGAGTTTTACGTTCAAACACCAATGTGAGGGTTCTAAGGACTTCTACAAGCTAAAGGTAAGCCAATTATCCCATTTAAACTTTAATTTTTAGATTTGTGAGTATGTTGAAAATTTAGGGCTTACTGTTCAAGCGAGATTTATGTTGATTTCTCATAGGAAATGTAGATTTATGTAGAATTGTGTTGATTTAGAGTTAATTGAAATATAAAATGGTCCAATATGAGTTGGATATTAGTTGGAAAGTATATATTTCGTTTTAGACGAAAATGTGAGTTAGGAATACTCACTGCCATGGGATTTCATTTTTAGAAATCGGTTAAATGGCATTGATTAGTAAGCCTTGTGGTGAATCTTGTGTCAACTAAGGGATTGTAGCCATGTTTTCCACGAGCATTGCATTTAATGTATATACATTAACTTAACTGAAATCATGGAATTCACTATATGTATGCATGTGTGGTATCAGGTTCTAAAAACCTGAGTGAGGGACCTACTGGACGTGAGGATTAGTAGTGAGAATGGTTATCCTCCCCTTGTTGTGAGTAGATTTATACATATACATTATGTAAATAAAATTCATGTGATATTTATATATACACTTGTATGTGAACAAGTGTTTTGAAATGTTGAAATGGAAACTTGAAATGAATGTTTTACATATGCTTTACTTAGATATTGGGATGTTTTGATTATTTGGTCTGTTGTTATAAATACTTTGATTATACATGCTGCAATGGCTGAGGAGGCGTGATTTGTTTAAATTTTTTATAATCATTACTGAAATGATTTGATTTGAAACATGTATGTATATTGGTGATGAGGCCGGTAAGGCCAGTTATTGTTTATTGACCAGTGGGCCATGTTACTAACTGTATATACAGGGAGGTAGGCTATAGACGGACCTGTTGAAAGGCCGCATAGGTAAATAGAGCCGTAATAGGGCTGATATAAGAAGGAGAGGCCATGGCAAGCCCACTGTATGCCGTGCACTTATGTGCAATTTTAGAGATCCTATAGAAAGTCCTGACGACTTGATAGGGATCTCATGGATTTGACGGGTTACGAGGAAAGTCACTCGTATCACCAAGTGACTACTTAGGGCCAACATCAATAAGGTGGGCTTATTTTTATAAATGCATGTTTTACAAGTAAGAAGCATGAGAAATGATTTTCTATTTAATAAATCTTTATTGCATATGGTTTATGCATGAAAAGCTCACTAATGGTTATGAATTTGTCCTAACCAAGGTAGCGTGTTGAGAACGTCTAGCCAACCCAATTGATTTTGTTTTAAAACTATTGCAGACCAATGAAATGCATTGTGACATTGATTTACATGAATATGTATATATGTATTTTGAGTACATTATGAAATAAATCCCAATATCTATATTTTGAAAAATGCTTGTGTATGTATGTATATCGGTATATATGTATTTACTCACTGAGTATAGTTGTATACTTATCCCTCACCATTTTAGTTTTCAGGTTAGACGCGTTAACCCTAGTTGGGCTTGTGGTAGCGATAGAGAGTTTACAACGCTTTTGGTAGGTTTTACTATCTTGACTCACATATGTAATTCAGAGTCCACTAGATATGTATTTTATTTGGTTATATATTTTCCTAAGAAATATGTAAAGTATTGTATCATAACTAAAGGTTATGTAATAAATTATAATTTTGTTCAACCCAAATGATAAATGATTTTCTATATTGATATTTTATTTTCTAAACATGTTATGGATGAATTGATCACGAAAATCAATTCTTTGAAAATATTCCCATGAATGGGAAGTATATTTTTTTTAAAACTGTTTTCAAAAGTGTAAGATTTATAGGTTGGCCTTACAGGTTCTCTTGATACGTTTTGGGCATAAAGGATGTATTAGAAGGGTCTATAGTGATTGTCATAGGTGGATCTCAGGGTTGGGACGTGACACCCTTGTAGTGCACTTCTCATTCTCCTTTCTTCTTTTACACAGTTTTTCTTCCTCTCTTTTGTTTCTTTTGCTTTACACGTTTCTTACTCTTCTCTCTTGCCTCCTATTTGTTTATTATTTTAAACTAAATTTTGCTAGCAAAATATAGAAAATTCTAGACTTACGGTGACTAAACATAACCATTTTTGGGCTTGGGCTTTGATTAATTATTTTTGGGCCTTAATTTATATAAATTGGGCTTTGGCTTCATTAATGATATTGGCCTTCATTTAGTATAAATTTGGGTTTGGCTTAGAAACATTATTGGGCCATAAAATAAATTTTTTAATGGTGGCCCCACATTTTTTACTATTTGAACTCTTTCCCTAACTTATGGTGATTTCACATGTTAACCACTTGAGTTTTCAAAATTCTTCAATCTAGTCCTTATATTATTTGTAATATCATGGAAGAAATAGTAATGATAATCACATACTTAGGTACACATATATTTATAATATTATATGCCTCAATTTCGTGTTAACTATATGTGCATAACTTTATTTAATTCTCTTAAAACCTAATATGTTGAAATTTGTCTCCAATGCGGAAATCTTATAACTTAGGTTTTATTGAATTTTGTTGATTCTACACTACCATCACAACAACACATATATTGCATCCATTTAAAATAATAAGCAACTAAGTAAGTGATCGAATCCCTACATACCTTAATATAAAAAAATGTAAAGTTTCATTTATTTAAATATTTTTAAGAGATTGGTACTGTAAAAGTTCACTAACTGGTTTAGGGTGGAAGTTCACCCTCATGTTGGTCTTCTCACGGAGGTGAATTTTTGTTTGCACCATCCAAGCCTATATATGTCATAAATGATTTACATTATAATACAAAACTTTAAATATTAAACTAGATGCTTGTAATGGGAATAATGCATGCATAATGTACATGGTTGTTCAATGCCGACAATCATTACAAACTTATATCACCAAATACAATTTCATAACAACTATGATGTTAAAACTTTGTGTCCTCCGATTTTAAAATTATTAATGCTTTTTGGTACCATGCACTATAGCACCTAAGTAAACCCTACAAAAAAGATACAAAGTAGCATCTATTTATTGTAGCAAGAGGTTGCTAAACATAACCAAAACGTTTCCCCCTAACACTAGCCACTAGCACTCATGCCATATATTTAATTTTAACTTGCCATTTCAACATTCATTCACAAATCTTACTCATAGAAAATACATACTCATAGTCCACATTTATATATAGTTTTGAAAATTCACTACACATTCATTTTAGCTTCGATTCAATTGATTATAGTGGCAATTTAAATCTATATATATCTAGTTTATAGAAAAAAAATAAGATACTTTTAGAATCCATACCCAATGAATAGAATTTTTATAAAGTTTTCAAAACTGTCGGATGAAAAGTAAATTCTAGTTTTCAACATTCACTTCAAATATTCATAATAGATTCATTTCAAATCCAAATCCAATAAAACCAGCAGCAAATTAAACTTTCATGTCTCTATTTTCTAAGTCAAAATTAAAATTTTCAAAATCTAATATCAATTATTTCATATAAATAAATAAAGGCAGTGCAGTCAAATAATCAACATTCAACATCAATCTAACTTCAATTTCACACTCACAACGCTTATAGAAACCAAATTACAACAACATCTCTATAAATCGTCAAAAACCAAACCCAACATGCATAACAACACAAAATTTCATTTTCTAAACTAAGCGCGCAAAGATATGAGAAATCATGAATATATACTTACCACTACAACTCTCTAAGTCCAATTGCGGTGCTAGTTGTACAGATTGAAGCGGAAATCAAAATTTCCCAAATAGCACTAACCATAATTTTCTTGTAATTTTATTGCAAGTAAAAGGATTTAGAAGAAAATCAAGCTTGGACTAAGGTTTGTTGGTGAGAAATGAAGCAAAAGCTTCAAAGAAGCAAGTGGTTTCAAGAAAAAATGAGAGAGATCAAAATTTGAAAAGGTGAGAAATTGCATCGCTGTTCTGGAGAGCTGCCAATCAAGAGGAAGAAGAAAATGAGGGGAAATGGCTGTTTTGCGTATATTTGTACTTAACTCTTAAATGACATAATTGCCCCTATACTATTTAAAATTTCCAAATCTACCGTTCAAGCTAATTATTCCTAAATTCTCAATTAAATTTTTTTTATTAATTAAAAATAAATTTAAGATGCTAAAATCATGTTTCACTTTAGAAAATAGAGTTATAGAAATTTTCGATATTAAAATAATTATTATTTCACAAATTATTGAATTCGCTACAAAAAAAAACGTAATTAAAATTAAACTAGTAAAAATTAAAACTAAACCAAATTTTAAGGTTTATTATAAATTTAATAAGTCTTAAATTTATTATCGACATTATATCATGTGCATGTTCAAATGCAGAAACTGCGATTTATATAAAAATGATTATTTTACCTCTAAGCTTAGGAAGTGGTTTTACAAATATCACATGCCCAAAATTTTTATTAAGGAAAAAAACTAGTATAAAAGATATGACAACAATTCAACATTGTCACATTAATTTATATAAATAAAATTTGTATTCTTAACATTATTAATTACTTTAATAAACATTAATGATTTTTGACAAAATATTTTTATTTTTTTGCACCGTTGTGCAATTCATATCACTCCTACTCCTATAGAAACCTAACCTTTTGCCGACCTATCTATCACTATGATTTTACTTTAGGTTATTTTTCATTTACCTTTTTTTAAAATATTCAAAAAAAATTATTTAAATTTTATCAAGTTAAATAGTTCGATAAAAATTTATAGCACGTTGTAATTAAAAAAAACTATACATATCAAAATATTAGTTTTAGATGATTTTATGTATAAAGACAGAAAAATTAACTTAATAACCTACGTTAAAAGTAAATAAAATAAACATCAAAATTAGACTTTGATCTTTAATTATGTCATTAAAAATAAAAAATTTACACTCTAAGTGATGTGACTCTAAAGGTATTATTTATTAATTGTTACTACACAATATCACATTAATAAGAATATAAAAATTAATAATTATTTTATATGTGATAATTATTAATTAGTAATATATTAATTAGGATATAATTTCATACCATAATCTTATCAACTAAGCATTATTATTAATTTATATGTACCACTACCATATACTTAGAAAATGTAATATGTTGTACTTCACTTCTGTTCTTGTACCGTTACCCACCCTTAAGAATATAGGTAGGTGGCCGTATTAGTGAACGGAGTGCTAATTGGTTCAACTGGTAAAAGTTTTGAAGTGGTATAAAATGTACGAGGTTCAAATCCCGCTTATATTGAATAGCAAAAATTTTGATTTATTTTCTTGTAATAAAAAATATCAATATTTTTTTTTATATATTGTAATTTTATCAAGCAATAATTATAAATAAATAAAAAAATTATAACACTTGAATCTAAATATACACTATTATCATTATGTCTCTAAGCGGGATAATCTAATTTGTTTGACCTCATACAATAAAAATAAAATGTTATCAATTTATCATCACACTAACTTCGGAAGGAGATTTTTTTTTTAATTTATATTTGTGTGTGGGAACAGTAGGGTGTGTGAAACTATAAAAAAATTATATTATTATCAATATAATATTTAAATATAACTTTTTTACAAAATAATACTATTATTATTATGATAATTATCATTTTAACTTAATAGAAATTGATAAATATTTTAAAATATTTATTAAAGTTCAATTCTGAGTAACTTTTTTTTCTCTATTAATTCTTTTTTGAATTATATTTAAAACAAATTAGTCATAAAAAAAGTTATTTATTTACATTCTTATTATAAATAAAATATATCAATTTTGGGTTTGTGTATGTAGATTGTTATTAAAAATAAAATGAATCAATATAGGGTATACAGCCAAGAAAAAAGGCTACATTGGAAATCCCAATGCATGTTCACAAAAAAAATTAATTACGTTCAAAGACTTTTTTTTTTAATTGGTTAAATGGAAAAATAATTTCCTGAAGATTTTACATAAAAGGATGGGATAATCTTAATTAAGTTGTTGATTATAACGGCTATGCTCTTCTTTGAGGAAGAGTACTGTGCAGAAAGAGTTAACGGTGAGGAAGGGGATATGTGTTCCTTTTCTAGCGTGACAGCACTTGTTCCGTTATATGGATTAGAATTTGGTTGGAGAACACTAACTTTTTTGCATGAAAATTACAAAGATGGCAAACAATTTGAAGCCTCGATTTGTTTGGAAGAAAATGATATGATTGGGTTTCAATAACATCCTGATATTATAACTTTCACTTCACTTCAATACTGTCATGCCTCAACTTTAGGGTTTATATAACATTCTGATGTAATTTTTTGTAGCAGTTTAAAATTAAACCTAGTGCACCCTAAATGCTAAGTTGTCTTTTTGTAATCTTAAAAATCTCTTTGTGGTTTTGTTTTCAACTAGGTTATAAATTTCTGTTTTAATATTTGTTGGTAGATTGTCTACTACTTTTCTAATTTATTTTGTTTTTCCTGTATTAAAGTAATATTATTTATACTTATTATTTCTAGACTGTTGTCTGAGTCTGCTTTTGTAACTGTTTCCAACAATGCAACTTTTTCTTTTAAAGAAACAATTTATTTTTATAATAAAGAAATCTATTCATGAGTTTCTTTTAATAATCTAATGTTTTATGTTAAACCCACCCCTAAATTTAAAATTTATAGGGTATAATAGTAAATGTATAATTGGTGCGTCGATTTAGGTGTAAATTAAGTAAAAATGGGATTAAGAGTATTTTGGTAATTTGTGTGTAATTACTGTAGTAATATCAAATTTTATGCTAGTTAATACTAGATGAAAGCTTGTAATGTCTAGATTATCATGCCACAAACAGCGCTTGAATTGAATAAGTATGGAGAGAGTTATGGCTCTTTATACCAAATGTGTAAAAAATGGGTTCAATTTCCAAAGTAATCTAACTGTAGCAGCATAGTTTTTCCTACACTTTGAAAGCAGAAGGAAGTTCATGATGCATAGAGTCCAATACCACAAACGATACTCAATTTGGGTAAGGAATGATGAAGTTATGACGTTTTTTTGTAAAAATCTCGCAAATCAATCAGGGGTAAAAAATGAAGCCTATTACTATGACGAATCGCGAAACGTAGGTCAAGATATGGAACGGGACAAGAAATAACAATTTTGACCCAAAATTACAAATTGCCCAAAATAACAATTTAGCCCCTGATATCTATAAATATGGTTGTGATGCATTTTCAAAGGGAGTGAAGAAAGATAGAGAGAAGGAAGGAGAGAGAGAAAAAAAAATTTTGGTCATAACTTTGTGCATATATGTCGGATTAATGAACCGTTTGTGCCATTGGACTCGTGTTGACAAAGAGAATCAGATTCCGGTTTAGATTACCAGAAAAGTTGCCGGAACAGTGTCAAAATAGAGCTTAAAGTTCTACTATAGCTTTGTCAAAAAGTTTGATTTTTCCTCAATTCATCATAAAAAATTAAGAATTTTTTTCTCGTAAAGGCTGGATAAGCTCTTGGTGAGTAGGTTTTTCACTATAAGATATAATTTTTCGTGAATTTAAGAGGATAAAATAGATAGGATTTGTAATTTAGTTAAATCTTAGTTGTTTGGTTTAAAAATTTTGTTGTAAATGATGTGATGAATAGGTTGTTAGTAAGAATTGGTGAAAGTGAATAATTGTAATATTGGTATTGTATAATTAAAAGTTTTGGAGATTTTAGTTTAGGATCACTTGGTACGCCAAGTGTTTGATAAAATGTCTAAGCAGTTGTAAGTGTTAACATATTATGAAATCAATGATTAGGTATGTTGCTACGGATAATGCAATGCATGATGTGATGAATGAATTATGAAATTGTCTAAATTATAGATAGGCATATTAGTCATATACCAAGTATTTGATAAAATGTATAAATGACGTGTTGATTGATGAATTAATAATGTATAACACATGTGAGAGCGGATATGAGTTGTGAACTTTGTGTAACGGTAACAGTTTACGCGTGAGGCTCTATAATGATGATAGGATGCGTGAGAGTCCTCTCAAGGTGATGACCTAATATTGACCATGCTTGATGCCTATTCTTGCAAGCTACGGCCTTAGAGAGAATAAGGAGTTGAGTACCTATTATTACAGGCTACGGCCTTAGAAAGAATAGGGTATTGAGTGCCTATTCTTGCGGGCGATGACCCTAGAGAGAATGAGAGTCTTTAGAACCTAATATCGGTCATACTTTGATGCCTATTCATAAGGGTGACTACCCAATAGCCGATTAAGGTATCAGAGTTCTATTCTTGAGGGCCATGGCCTTAGAGAGAATAGGGTAATGGAGATCTATTTGTGAGGAAGATAGTCTAACAGATGAGAATCATTATTGTGTGCTATGTTATATAGGGTTGTACTGTGATTATATAGTTGAGATATATTTTAGTTATGTTGATGAGGTATTTTGGAGGATTGGTCAAGTGACCTACTTATTTGGCTTATTAACTCACTACTCTACAGTTCCTAGTTTTGCAAGTCTGTCCCAACTACTAAACTCCTCCACAGCATCGCAGTAGTAGCTCACGGTATATCCAAACTCTTAGTGAAATTGTTGCCATTTTGCATACCCATTGTATAGTGCCATTATTGTGAGCATGGGGTATTTTTGTTTATGATGTATAACTATGGATCAGTTATACATTATGATGTACTCATCATCATTTTTGGATTATTAATATACTATATATATAATTATCTCACTTTCTTTTATTTTCAAACATTATATAAATATTAGACTATGTTTAGCAAAGTTATTTCTTTTCCATTTAATTTGCAAAATCTTTTAGAAATAAAATGTTTTATACTTTAAACATGTCATTGTTCATAAAATTGTGAAGTCATGGACAGGCAATGCATTGCTTGGTTATTGAGGTGCTCATGACATACAAAGGTTACACATCGTTGTCAAAATGACAATATTACTAGGTGACATAACATGAACTAGTTGAGCAAATAGCAGCCTAACCAACTCACAGTGTCTCTCGTAAGGTTAGGCCAGCCTTTTAGAGGGGCGGTCGTGACATTTTATGTCTAGAATAATTGATATTTTTAAAATTGTTAAAAAATGCTAAAACTTCTTTTCTACGATAAA
Source organism: Cedrela odorata (assembly GCA_035584115.1). Classification (NCBI taxonomy): domain Eukaryota; kingdom Viridiplantae; phylum Streptophyta; class Magnoliopsida; order Sapindales; family Meliaceae; genus Cedrela; species Cedrela odorata. The sequence continues at coordinate 6,831 of JAXCLQ010054794.1, read as the reverse complement.
AATGATTATTATGATATATTATAATATCTTTTTTTTCTTCATTATCTAAAAATAACTTAAAAAACTACTTTTGCTTCTTATAAAATATAATAATAGTGCTATCTAACAGGCTCGAACCGACAATTTCGAACCAAGTCGAGAAACTAGAGAAGACAGAACAGACTCAAATCGAAAAATATGGTAGGCCAGTTTCATAGTTTAAAGGCGATGGAACCAGACCGGAACATGTAATAGGCCAAGCCGATTCTGGTTCGGTTCCGATTACTGTTCCAAGCCGATTCCGATTTCGGTTCCAAGCTGATTCTGGTTCCGATTTTTATTCTGGTTCCAATTTCAAGCTGGTTCCAATCTAATTTGCTATACAGTTTGATTCTGGTTGATGGAATAAATTTGTCAAGTTAAACTTTTTTTATCAATTTATTTAAAATTAAACAAAAACTTTTATAACTTATAAAAAAAAATATATCTTCGACGGTATTAATTTTTATTAATTAATTGACAAAAATTTTAAAATTAATTCAATTTCATGTAGATGTCCAACTATCTTTGCATCTCAATTGTTATAACTAGTCTAATATAAATAATATAATGTGATTTCAGCAAACATTTAATTCAAGTTTAATTATATCATTAAATTATCATTAAAAGTGTTAATAGTTAAAGTCATTGATTTTTCACGTAACAATAAATAAGAATATATTTTAATCGTTAATAACATTATAAATTAAAATGTGTTCTTATTCATTATTTTGTCAACACTTAAAGGTATATTTTTTTTTTTTCAATTATAATTTATTCAATAAAAATTATTATAAAATGCATGTTTGTTCATAATTATTTGTTTGCTTCAATTTATGTATTATAATTAATAAACAAATTCATATTTTATAAGATATGGACGATTTCATCAAATGGATAATATTATATAAATATTTTGTATTAACGTTTATAATACCATTTATATATGTTAATATTCTTAGTATAATAAAAATTCAATTTAATATATAAAATATATAACAAAATGTGAAAAACTATTAATTTTCTCTATTAATTATTGTTAATAGCGGGAACTTTATATTTTTCATCGAAAGGTAGCACGTGAATTTTAAATTTTAAATACTTACATGACTATTGATAATTAAAAATAAAATAAAATTAACGATAATGATCTATCATATAATGTGATTAATTATGTCCCTATTTTAAAAAGAAAAAAGAATCGGAAAACTCCATGAGATGTATAAAATCCCATTTTGTATATAAAAATATGAAAAGAAAAAAAATTAATCTTACATACATACTCTCGGTGCATTTTATTTAAATTAAATTAATTTAAAATTACTATCAAAATATAAGTATTGTGTTGAGATAAAAAAAATTGAGTCGAGAGAAATTGAGTAAGTGAAAGAAATAATTTGAAAAAAGAAAATGGATAATTATTTATAGGGGAAAAATTAAAAAAAATCAAATTAAAACATTGGAAATTACAACATTACAAAATTGAAGTGTAGATAAATTAAGGAATATATATAGGTCATGCATGTGAATGAATAATTAATTGATTTATTGAATATTATTATACTATTGAATTGGATTGATGGGTGTTCTTGATGAGACTCATGTGTTATATATTAAATGTTTATAATTAGTCTATTCTTAATAAAGTTCAAATATTATTTTATATATTTTATATTTCATTAGGTAGCATTAAATCATCAATAGGGTTTATAGCTTAATGGTAAAGCATTTGACCTCAGATTAAGAGGTTATAGGTTCAAAACTTTATTGAAAATAATTTTTGTATTTAAGGGTTAAACTGGCAGTTCGGTTTGGTTCAACCAATGGGGTCATTGACGTAACTGGTTCGAACGATTCCAGGCCCGTTACAGGCCAGGCCTCATATACTGAATAGTTAGAATTGGCACAACCCGAATTTTAGGCCTGAAGCTGGCCTGACTCAATAAACAGTACCTCTAAGCCAGTCCGAGCCCGTCATTCACTGATAATTAATAAAGGATTGATTATAAGGCTCCTAACAAACTGCAAACATGTGGAGTGTGTTGGCCTAGTTGGCAACACCCAAAAGGGGGGTAAATTGAGTATTTATAAATTTAGAAACTTAAAATAAATGCAATGTAGTATAACAAATAAAATAGTAGAGAGAGAAAACAAATACAAAGTTTATAGTAGTTCAGCAATGTTTGGCATACGTCCACGCTTTCAGTTATAGATGGCCACCACCGAGATTCAACTATCTCCTTATTTCTTCAGGTCAAGTGAAACTCATTACAACTTTTTCTGAGGTGAAAGACAACCGTACACTTACTTTCTCACTGGTGAAGAGTAATTCAATACAATCTTCTTTGACTCCGGGTGAAGATAAACCCAAGATAATTTCAAAAATAAGATTATGATTTTAAGCTTCCACAATAGAGCAGATGTATTAATATGCACGTACAAGAAAAATTTCTCTCGGAAGAAGAAATAAAAATTTTATAGTAGTGAGAGAAAGCACACTATTCACGTTGAGAATATTCTAAAGAATGTTTCACAAATGTTCACAAATAAGCTCTGTGTTTTTCTTTGTCTTCTATTTATATTCATTCTCTTTGTGAAGACCCTTATGTCCAATGGCTTGATTTGGTGAATTTAATGTTCGCCATAAATACTGCAGAAGTTACCATTGAGCTTTAATTTGGTAAAAAGTATTGATCCCTTTTGCAATGTATCGATCCCTTTATGTGACATTTTGAATCTGAGCCTCGAGTATTGATCTATTTACTTTTAAGTATCGATCTAGTTCACTTCATAATTTATTTTCAATTCTCTAGATTTACAATATATCGATCTTCGTCTTTGACGCATCGATCTGGTCTGCCTTGTAAATATTTTACAACTCTTTGGAATGGCAAGGTATCGATCTTCTTGAATTAAGGTATCAATCAAGTCTTCCTTGTAAATATTTTGCAACTCTCTGAAATGACAAGGTATCGATCTCCTTAAACTTAGGTATTGATATACTTCAAATGTATTGATCTGTTCTCCAATGATATTGATCCATTCATTAGATGTATCAATCTCTTGCTTCAATATATCGATCCTGTTAAACTTTAAAGGCATTTTCATAGAGATTTATTAAGACTGATTACAAGCATATTCATACACACTTTACTTGATTCTCAACAAGTTTAAATTCATTTTATCATCACATAACAACTTGGCATTACAATACACTTAGTCATCATCGAAAACATATAAATACATGTTATAATGTCATCAATTTTATATTTAATTCATTAACATGATATCATCAGTCTCCCCCTTTTTTATAATGACAAAAACTAAGTGTGTCTTAAGGATTTTGAATCAATTAAAGTGTCTAACTTCCCCTTAGGATTAACTAAGTCATTTTAAACTATCTTTTTATTTTAAGTGTTAACTTTTAATTAGAATTCAACTTTCTCCCCGTCAATGTGATGCTCAAGTTAGAATTCAATTATTAAGTTTCTTCCCCTTACGAGTATGTTTCCAATTGAATCAATCTTCAATTATGAAGTTTTCATGTTTCTCCCCTTTTTGTCATGAAGCAAAAAGGAAAAAATAACATTCATAAGTAGATAGATAAGAAAACAAAGTAGTACACCACAATAACATCTAGGTCAACATTTCTCGTCATTAAAGAGTAAGTCAATAGCATTACACATAGTTTAAAAAAAATTGCATAAAGGTAAACATTATAGGAACACAAATAAACAATTTTACAAGATGCCATAGATAAGGTCATATGGGCTATCGCTATCAACATCTCATTATCGATATCTAAGTCTATAGAACAAGATGTACTAGGCTGTAAGGCTTGTAGAGGAGGTTATAGGTTTGTGATATGCTGGTGGAGGTGCTGGGGTTGCTACTCTTTCTAAGCTCTGCGTAAACCTGCAAATGTCACATCCCACATTGCTAGCAGGTGAGTTTGGACTATAGGTTATATAGCTTGGTTCTTCTAACTCAGTAAACGCATTTTGGGTTGCAAAGCCCAAGAGTAAACCCTTGACGAGCTATATGCCCAAAGCGAATAATATCTATTTGGTTATTGAGCCCGGGCTATTACATTTGGTATCAAAGCCAACCTGCGACCCGATGTATGGATATTCTATGATATATCTTATGTTCTGTGAAATGTCTGTTATGATCCCTTCACGAGGACGTGAGGTATAAAGAGAGGAAGAATGTCACATCCTACATCGCTAGCGGGTGAGTCTGGGCTATAAGTTATATACTTTAGGTCATTCTAACTTAGTAGACGTGTTTTGGGTTACAAAGCCCAAGAGCAAACCTATGACAGAGTGTGTGCCCAAAGCAAACAATATCTACATAGTTGTTGGGCTCAGACTGTTACAGCGAGTTTCACTATAGAACTCAAGTCTAAGTAGTCCAAGTTGTGTTATGCCTTGGTCACCCCAAGCAAGATGCTTCTCGATCTTATGCATTTATGTTATGGCCATGGTCTCGAGGCCTGTGAGTTACTCATCAAAGCTAGTCATGGTAGTTTCCACCTGCTTTTCCATAAGGGTCATCTTAGCTTGAATGTATGCCAAGATGGTCAAAAAAGCTGAAGAGGGAGGAGGAGACGGAGATGTTGGTTCTGTCTGAGCTGAGGGAGCTAATGGGGGAGGTTCTGTTATGGTTGCTACTCCTTGTACATCAACAAGAGCCTCAAGGTTATCAGTAAGTGGTGTCTCAGTTGATTATAACTGTGTTACTGATGCAGTAGTCACTCTACCATGAAAGTGCTTGTAACGAGCTTGAAGCATCCATTCACCATCTGCTCTTTGCTCATAATGCATATGCCAGAGTGTGGTCTTCGATAAAGTAGCAGTAGCTGAGGGCTTGATAGTGTCTGTCTCAGCATGGTTCCAGGACAAACTCTTGCAAATGATGGCAGAAATCACGTATCCGTAGTGGAGGTGATTGGCTTTAGACATAGTTGTCCTTTCCATTACATTTAAGATCCATGAGATCAGATCAGGCTACTTGCCCTCTATGATACTTTACATCCACCACATATTCTCGCACATCATCTTTGAGTAGCGTCTAGACCATGCATTAAGATTATAGGAGATGATCAAGTGAAGAATGTGCTAGTGAATCCCTGAATGAACTGGCTTGTTATCCACTTCCATCATGCTTAGATCTTTGAAAATAACTTTAGACGCTTCGAGGGGTTTAAACGCACTTGCCGGATAAGAAATGCCTCCTTCTGCTACATGAGTTATGCAGGATAGAACACTAGCATTTACCTGTAAAAAATGCCCTTGTATGATGCTTGTGAATTATGTCATTCTTGCTTGCCCAGTGTGAGGTCCTTTGCAACCATAATTAAGTAAAACATTTTAACAAGGCTATCAAAACATTTTCCCATAAGGCTAAGGTAGTTAATCCAACCAAAGTCTTCGAACGTTTTCAAATAAGGAAATTTTATGGAGAGCAACAGATTGAAGTCAAGAACTCAGCCAGAACTCACTTTTCTATTAAAGTAGAATGAGAGGTATCGATCCTCTACCTCTCGATTTTGGAAATTTAGGTTGGAGGATGAAGGGTCAGTTATCCTAGGTCAATTCCTGTGTCCAACTTCTGGATTCTTTGTCTTAGGCATTTTCGATTTTGTGTTGAGAAAGTTTGAGAGATTTAGAGAGCTAAAATGTTTGATTTCAAAAGGTTAGGGTTTTGACTAAGAGAAAACTTTTTTGGGTTTCGCCTTATTTAAACATGAAATCGCATAAAAGTATTGATACTTTTAATTAAAGTGTCGATTCATTTTTTTTATCTGGAAGAGGTATCGATTTCTCTTGAAAAAATATCGATACATTTTCCATTTAAAGGTATAAGTGTCGATACTTGGTAATGAATGTATCGATACATGCTAGTTGGAAAATGAACAGATATTGAAATTTGAACACGTCCTTTAATGCGCCTTTAAGTGAACAGAATAGTGAGCTTGAGCATGCTCTGTTTTCGTGAGCAGCGGAAGTGCAACGCAGGAAAAGGACTTCCAGGTGCGCAATTGCAGCAGAGAAGCCATGGTCATCTTAAGGAACCTATGGAATAGGCTCCCAGCTGATCTTAATATGTACACATGCATGTTACAGCTTATAAAAATATGTTCTTTTCAAGTTCAAAAAAAAGATAACTCACCTTTGGCCTCGCAATCCGGGACAGAAACAAATTTGCTCCCTCAGGTGGTCCACATGTCGATGTGATGAAGCAGGTTCTGGCTTATTTGGGATTTGCAAGCTCTGGTTTGAGCTTCAACAAGCTCACCAAACTTTCTCTCTCTAAAGTTTCCTCTTCTCTCTCTTCTGTTCAAGCTCCGATTCACAGCCCAAGCTTGTTTCCCTTTTCTGTCTTTGCTTTGGTTCACAACCAAGCTCTTCTAAGCTTTCTTCACTAAGCAATCTTATGGTTGAAGAAGAAGAAGCTTTTTGGTTTTCTTACGAAAACAGAGAAGAAGAAGAAAAACAAAGATGTATATTTTCTTTATAGCATAACCTATTCTGTGTATATATATCTGTGTAAGTTTAACACTTAAGCTTTGTGTTTATCTAATCTCATTTAGATAAACATGAACCAACTCCACAAATTCAATTAACCAACTCAGATTTAACAAATCATCACAATGAATTTAATGCAAAAACATGAGTCACGGTTAATAGGTCAGCAATGTGCATTCTTAATCAAATGTATGCATTACATTAATACACATATATATTAATACATTAATACATTAATACATTATTAATATAATATATATACATTAATCAAATTAACATATAT
>JAXCLQ010054772.1:0-17869 GCA_035584115.1 Cedrela odorata | reverse complement strand
CAAGTTAGAGGTGTCATATTAGGTTAGCACAAATTTTTAACACATATCACTCATATTTACTCACTCTCACTTTTAATATTCGTGCCTAAAAAATTTTGTACCGCAAATGGACATGTCTAAAGAGATAATAATAATAATAATAAATATTTAGATAAATTATAATAGTTAATTTTTATTATTAAATTACTAATTAATTTAGTAGAGAAAATCTTTTAATGTGCTGGGTATTGTTCTTGAAGATACTATAATTCTAATTTATTTTTTGAAAATTAGAATAATAAAACTAAATTGGTTTATATTTTGAATAAATTTTTTGGAAAGTTTAATCTATCATCAGCTTATATATTATTTCAGCCCACCTTACTTGAGCCCAAATGTGTGGGCTGGACTAGGCTAAGCACCATTCAACAAATGTTTTATTTTTAAATAATAAAAAATAAAACCATAATATTCTTCGATTTAATGTTTGGAATATTACTACACTTTTTTATAATTAATATAAAAAAAATTACTTCTCTTCTTATATGGCACTAATTTATGATTGTCGCACCTGGTAAATAATTATTAATTGTTTATATCATTATTAATTTAACAATTATATAACATCAACTATTTAACGAGCGACAAGTTAATAAAATTTATTTTATGTATATAGAAAATAAAATTCATTTTTTTATATTCTCTCATATTTTCCGCCATTTTCCGCCATGTTAAACTGATGTTTGATGCATAGACTTATAGTAATATATTGGTGATTTAAAACATAAAACAAAAATTTATTGTAATAATATATCTATAATTATGAAAAGAAATGTGAAATATTTTGAACTCTATGTTATTAAATTGTGGATAAATTATTTTAAGTCTCATGATTAATTTTGTAAAGGGGAATGAACCTTAATTTTAGCTTATATGGAAATTCATTTGTCAAATCCACGGTCAATCTTGTAAAAGCCTAAATCCTTAAAATGATTTTGATGAACCCACAATCCATACATCAATTAAAAGATATTAATCACTTTTTTTTAATCTTTATATTACAATTTAAATCATTTTGATTAGACATTTTGAAGCAACTTGGAATTTTAATTATCATATAATCAATTTGATTAGACACTTAAATTGCAATTCCATACCTGACCTACAAATAAATTGCATGGATTTTGTTTTTGGATTTTGTTAGGGGCACATAAGTATCCATTAGGGATACTCTTTTTTATTATTATTTGTAATAAAAAGGAAATGAAATACTATAATATTGGAGAGACTCTCTCCATTTTTTTTAAAAAAAATTATTTGAACATACTCAAATAATTTAATTTGGTTAATAATATATTATTGACCAATATAATGAACAACACAAGTTTATTATTAAAAAAAAACAATGATACCAATAATCAATGACTAAAATTATTAGTATAACATTGTACGTTATAAAAATAATACGATATGTTAGTACGATTTGACAGAAAAATACGCTCAATTAACGCATGGTTTAAATTATGTGACTCTAAACTTTCGAACAAATCAAACTTTTAAGTAAAAAATCTCTAACAATTTTTTCATATAATTGATGTGGTTAATTAAACAAAGTTGTACATAAAATTAATAACATCAATTTGTTCACACTTATGCTTTGATTTGAAATTTGATTAAGACTTGAAGGAGAGCTACTAACAAACCCCTAATGCCCCACTCATATCATAATCTTATAATAAACCCTTAATTAAATCTCAAAATTGAACTTGTTTTGCAAATTTTCCTATTAATACGTGGTTTCCAAAAATGGAAAAACAAGAAAAATTGGGATAACAACATTCAAATCCTTAAATTTTTATTTTTATAAATAAGAAAATAATTTATTTGTCTATTAATAAGTCTCTAATCTCTATTAAAATAATTAATTATTCTTATAATATTAAATTTTAGTCATCACTATACAGGATTATATTCTTAATACCAAAGGATATTTCAATTATTTCAAGGGGAGCTATGGACTTATTTGATAAAAATGAATAAATTATATTTTTATTTTACAAAAATTAAAATATTTAGAAAACCCAATGTTATAATCCTATAATAAAATAATTATTTTAAGTTGTGAACCAAATTAAACCAATATATATATATATATATATATATATTTCTTCCACCAAACAAAGGATATATTTCAAATCACATTTGTTAGTGTTTCATTTTCATAATTTGAAGCAATGCAAAGACTAACCAACCTATTAATTTTCTCTTATTCAATGAAAACACGTGACAATTTTTATTTTCATTATATGATTAAAAAAAAGGTCATACTTAAAACATCATATTGTATATATTGTAATTTTTTTTCTTTCGAATTTGACTATATTATATATATATATATATATATTATGTAATTAAAATTGATAATCCCTTAAAATAATTTTGATTGAGACGTCAAGAGAATTTGGTACGACTTTTTGATAGATCTAATAGAAAATCACGAGCTTTTTACGGTGCCAATAGAAAATTCTTGGGTGAGACAAGTAAACCATACCTTTCGCACGTGATCATCATTTCATAAAATAAAATAACATGATTTAAATTTTCAATTTATTTTATTATTGTTGTTACATGTTATTTTTACCACCCAACACTAAGAATTATCTATATTTATGGGTTAGAGGAAATAAAATAATAATCTAATTAAAAACAATGGTTCTACAATTTCTTAACATTTTGGAAAAAAAATTATAGTTTATTTTCTTGTTTAAAATCAAAAATTAATTTAATATTTCTTATTTAGAAATTTTTATTTAATTATTTATTAATTTAATATATATTTTAATAAATATTGTATTAATTAGAATCATTAATATATTCTATTTATAATAATAGTATCTGACGGTTCGGAATCCGCGATTTTGGGTGTAATACCCCAAAATTTAAATGAATGACATTTTAGTTATTTTACACACTATGGGTAATTTGGTTATTTTATAAAATATGCCGGGGTAATGAAAACCGAATAAATAACTTTGTATTAATGTTTACTTAGCTATTGAAAGTAATTTGATAACAATTTACTAAGTTTAGAAAAATCTTTTAAAAATCTATTCGCACACCCAACCTTAAAACGAAAATTGGCATTGATTAAAAATTTCGATTAATAAACGGTTTATTTCTACAGAAAGAGAACTTGATAAGGATCGATATGAATTAAATTTAATTCAAATATGAGGTTAGATGAGAGAGAATTGAAGTATAGAATATAGTATATGTATATGTATATGAAAATTTCAAATGACATATTTGCCTTTATTATTTAATTTCTTTTTAAATTTTTCTAGGGGCAAAATGATAATTTTATGAAATTTTATTTCAAATTTAAGCTGATGAAGAAGCCAACCCAGGTCATCTTCTTTTCTTTCCAGTACCATCGTTTGGTTTTTTTTTTAAATTTTTTTTAATTTCTCTCAAATTACTCGATTTCTGATAGATTAAAGTTCCGTTTCTTGCTACAAATCACATCTACACGACACGATCTACATTCTAGCAGTTTCATTTGGGCGATTCGGTTAACGATTGAGCTGGAAAAAGAATAGTACTACTATTCACAAATTAGGAATTTTTGAAATTACTTGCAATCCGGACGTCTTAGGGCTAAATTGACCCCTCGATATGGTTCATAGCTTTGTTATTGTTGTATTTATGAATTTTTCGATAATTCAATGTTCATAACGGGTTACTGTTTATGCCAGAAATTACTATTTATGCCGAAAAATACTGTTCACGCCGGAAAATACTGTTCATGCAAGACAATTTTTGTAGATTATACTTATTTTATACTAGAATTAAACAAATTAGTTGTTAGACTAGGTAAAATTAAATTTTATCAAAAAAATATAAATAGTGACAATATGATTGCACTTATTTAGATTTCAAAATAATGTGTTATCGTACTGAATTGATTAGTAATAATGAATTAAATATAATCAACACTTCGATTATTAATCGTTAAATTCTGATTATACAAGAAAATAGAATTCAAAAAGAGGGGGGGGGGGAACCTTATTTTACATCAATGACGTAGTTAAATTTTAAGCATGTATACTTCAATTATTATGTTAACAATTAATATAAATGTGTTATAGATACGCCGAGGGAGCGACCATTCAGCCCCCAGTGATCGAGGTTCTGTTCCGTTTTTGGCGACACTTGTGAGTAAATTTTTACATATTTTTCATTCTTTTAATTTTTTTTACATAAAACTTAATGTTTTCTGAAATAAGAAATAGTTTATATATAAATTGATTTACATTCTGTTTTATATGAAAAATGAGATCTACTTTTAGTTACATTTGCATATTGTTGAGGAGGAGTTGTTGAGATATTGTTTTGAGGCCAGGAGGAGGTCATTGTGTTTTGAATTGTATTTTATTTCTATTTTCTGTATTTATGACAATATATTAGCCATTACTTTAATTTTTACTTAACCCTAGCCGGAAGACATAAGGGGGGGAGTTTATGTGCTTTGAAAGCACATTCTAATTTGTGTTATGTGAAGGTACCGGTACATGTGAGAAGTAGGGGGCGAAGGGCGGTCTGATATCTGACCCGAAATCTGTACTCATCACTGCATATTATTCTGTTTTCATTTGACTATTTAAAACTTTAATTCTGGAAATTATTATAATATGCAGTGGATATCCTGTTAATGTGATTTCTGTCTGAAATTGATTTTTAAGTTTAAACATATTTTATGTCAAAACTGAATTTATTTAAAATTTTCATTTCAGTATACACTCACTGAATTTTCCTTAAAACTCACCCCACCACAGTTTTCGTGAGTACAGGATTTTCTTCTAGGTGAGGATTCTAGGAGATATTCGTGAAGAGCATTGGAATTCCAGATTCTCCATGCTGTCACCTAGGAGTTCATGTTGTGGTCTGTTTTGTACATTGGGCATGACGCCTAATTATGTATACACATTATGAGTATGTTTTCTGTATATTTCTATGTATATTGATATGTGTGCATATACTCTTTTATTTATGAGTATCCTGGTTTATGTCTGGAAGTGTATTAATGGGTATGGAGCCTTTAGTATGTGTGTGAGTCATGCATATGATTGGTAGTTCTCTGCATTACAGTTTACATGTACAGGTTTTTGTCTAAGGCTTATAGGAGTAGGATATCCTTACCTCTATGCCATTACGATACCGATTTACCGGTATGTGACATCGGGCCAATTCGATCTAAGGTTAATGAACCGGGAAAGATGGAACCGGCTCAAACCAGAAACTACGGCGGGCTAGTTTGGGCCGGTTTCATACTTCAATGTTAATTGAAGTGGACTAGAACCGGTGAAGTGGACTAAAACCGGTGAAGTGGACTAGAACCGGTGAAGAAACAGGCTAGGCTTGGCCGGTTTCGGTTTCGTAATTATTTTTGAAGTCTCTAACTTGAAAATATCAATCTGCTTTAGAGAAGGTATCGATCTGGTCTAGTTCGTAATTTCTTTTGAAGTTTGTAACTTGAATGTATCGATCATCTTCCTTATAAGTATCAATCTGATCGAAGTTGTAATTTTTTTCAACTCTTGGACTTAAAAGTATCAATATTTTTCTTTATAAGTATCGATCTGGTTTAAGTTGTAATTTTTTTTCAACTCTCGGATTTAATAGTATCGATTATCTTTCCTGTGAGTATTAATTTAGTTGAGTTAGTAATTTCTTTTGATATCTCTAACTTGAAATGTGTCAATTCTTTAAACTCGACTATTGACATCTTCCATATGTATTGATCATCAAATCTTCCTATATCGATCTTTTAAGCTTTATGCTTCGATCCTGTTAACTTGTATATTATCTAGTCTAACTTTATAATTCAAAAATTAAATATAATTCTAACTTCCTAATGCAAAAATAATTAAATTTAACTACTAACAAAATTTAAATATAAATAATTCTAATTAAAATAAAGTAAAATAAATAACAATCAAAATAACTAACAACAATAATTAATTAATAACTAACAAAATTTATTTAACAATCAATTAACTAACATGTAATATCCCAAAATTTAAACTAAAGGCATTTTAGGCATTTTACATATTAGGGATAATTTTGTTATTTTATAAATTATGTTAGGGTAATGAAAATCAAGTAAATAACTCTGTATTAATGTTTACTTAGCTATTGAAAGTGATTTGATAACAATTTATTAAGTTTAAAAAATTTTCTTTTAAAACTCTATCCGCACACTCGACTTTCAAAAGAAAATTGGTGTTGATTAAAAATTTTCTATGAAAAACGGATTCGATAAGGATCGATATAAATCAAATTTGAGTCAAATTTGAGGTCAGATGAGAAAGAATCAAAGCTTAGAGCATAGTATATGTGTGTGAAAATTTTAAATGACATATTTACCCTTACTATTTAATTTCTTATTTTTTTCAAAGGCAAAATAGTCATTTCATTATATTTCAATTTTAATTTAAACTTGCAAAATGCGAACCCCATCTTCTTTATTTCAGTAGCTTCCTTTGCCATTCCTTTTAATTTTTTTTTCAAATTTCTTCAAATTACTCTGTTTTCAACTAATTAAAGTTCCGTTTTTTATTGCTAATTACAAGTACCCAACACGAGCTATATTCTTGAAATTTCGTTGGAGAGATTTGGTCAATGATTAAGCCGAGAGGAGAATAGTGCTACTATTTATAATTTAGAAATTTTCAAAATTACTTAGAAATTAGACGTCTTAGAGTTAAATTAACCCATTGGTATGATTCTTAGCATCGTTGTTATTAAATTTTTTTCATTTTATGAAAATTACTGTTCATCACAAAAATTACTATTTATTATGGAGTCACTGTTCATGAAGGAATTACTGTTTATTACGGATAATTTGGTCGATTATACTTGTTTTGGCTAGAATTAAACCAATTAGCTGTTGGTGAAATTAAATTTTATCGGAAGATATGAATAGTGATAGTAGCGTTCGTGCTTGATTTAGATTTCAAAATAATATCTTATCATGCGAAATTGGTTAGTAATGGTGAATTAAGTATTATCAATACCTCGATTATTAATTGTTAGATTCAGATTGTAGAAGAAAATAGAATTCAAAAAGGAGAAAAAATCTTGTTGTATATCAATATCTTAGTTAAATTTTAAGCATGTATACTTCAATTATTATGTTAATAATTAATATAAATGTGTTATAGATATGTAGAGAGAACGGTCATCCAGCCCTCAGTGATCGAGTTTCTGTTTTGTTTTTTGCGATACTTGTGAGTGAATTTTTACATGCTTTTCATTTCTTTAAAATTGTCATATAAAACTTAATGTTTTACAAAATAATAAATAGTTTATTTATAAATCTATTTATATTCTACTTTATATGGAAAATGAGACTTTGAGCTATGTATATATTGTTGTGGAGGAGTTGTTGAGATATTGATTTTGAGGTCAAGAGGTGGCCATTGTGTTTTGAATTGTGTTTTATTTATGATTTTTGTATTTCTAACAGTATGTTAGCCAGTATTTCAATTTTTACTTAACCCCAGCCGAGAGACATAAGGGGGGAAGTTTATGTGCTTTGAAAGAACATTCTGTTCTGTGGAGGTACCGGTACATGTGAGAAGTAGGGGGCGAAGGGCGGTCTGATATCTGACCTAAAATCAGTATACATATTATTTTGTTTTCATTTGACTATTTAAAATGATAATTCTGAAAATTATTATAATATGCAATGAAGGTTCTTTTAGTATGATTTTTGTTTGAGATTGATTTTAACTTTAAATATATATTTTATGTCGAAATTGAATTTGCTTAAGATTTTCATTTCAGTGTCCACTCACTGAGTTTTCTGCAAAACTCACCCCACCACAGTTTCTAGTCATTGCAGGATTTCCTTCTAGGTGAGGGTTCTAAGAAATATTCGTAAAGAGCATTAAGATTCTAAATTCTCTATGCAATTACCTAAGAGTTAATGTTTGTGGTATGTTTTGTAAATTAGGCATGACTCCCAATTATGTATACATAGTATGAGTGTGTCTTCTATATATTTCTGTGCATATACTCTTTTATTTATGAGCATCATGGTTTATGTCTAGAATTGTGTTGATGAGCATGAAGTCCTTAGTATATGTATATGAGTTCCCACATATGATTGATATTTCTCTGCATTACTGTTTACATGTACAAGTCTTATATGAGACTTATAAAGGTAGAATATCCCTACCTTTATGCTATTACGATATCGATTTACCGTTATGTGACAAAATGGTATCAGAGCATAGTCTAGGGGTCGGTAACTGTAAGTAGAGTGTAATGCCTCGCATGTGTAGTATGTCCGGGATACTTCCATGCTGGGTATTACCTCTTTAAGTATCTGAATAATCCAATGCGTCTTCTTTCTGTAGATGTCATAAGATAAACTGTAATTAATTTGAACTGTGTTTCCGTATTTTAGCAGCTAAAGTATGTCTTCTCGAAATCAAAATCCCTCCGATAAAGACCAAATGATTTCTTCTTCAGATCAAGATTCGTCTAGGCTTTTAGTGCCACTTATTAGGGTTCAGGGTCGAGTAGGTAGAGGACGAGGTAGAGGACGACGTAGAGGATGAGGTAGAGGTAGAGGTCGGGGTAGAGCTAGAATCCAAAAGCCTTAAGTACCAAATGAGAGAGTGGATGGTAGGTACAATATAAATGAGAGAGTGCTAGTAGACTTGGTTTCTCAACAACATCAGCAACAAGCTCAAACTCCTCTTGTTCAGCCTCGTCTAGAAATTCAGCAACTTGTTCATGTTTCTACTAAGTGAAGGCAAAGATTAATGGTGACCTTGCAAGATTTTTGAAAGATGCACCCGTCGACTTTCATAGGGGTTAAAGCAAGTTAAGATCCTAGTGAGTTTTTAGAGGAATCGTACCGGATCTGCACCGCTTTAGGATGCACACCAGCGAGATCAGTGGAGTGAGTTTTCAGTTGAAAGACATGGCTTATGCCTGGTATATGCCTTTTGTGCAGAGAAAGAGTATTACAGAACCCCCCTAGAGTAACCAAAGTTCGGTGAAACTTTGCTCGCCCGTTTCATGCCACAGAGTATCAGAGATGCTAAGGCGAGGGAATTTAAGCACTTGGTTCAGACAGAGAATATGTTGGTAGTAGAGTATGTTATACAATTTACTCATTTGTCTTGCTTTGCTCCCATCTGATGAGTACGAAGCAGATAAGAGTTAAGAGATTTATTGATGGGTTGCAAGACTATCTTTTCATATCAGTGCAAGTCACAGAGACTACTACATATACCTAGAATTAAAATTTAGCACTTCGATTTGAATTGAGAGCTAAAGAGCGACGGGCTAAAAAGAAATCCTAGAAAAAGGCTAGGACAGAAAGTTTTGGGAGACCGCGACAGGGTGGCAAGGTTAGTTCACGTAGTGAGCCTAATCTCAGGGGCTCTATTTCCACCGCTACCAATTATCGAAGGTTTGTGGAGAAATTTTCTCGGATAGCAGCACCGTTGACTCGACTCACTTAGAAAGATGTAAAGTTTGTATAGTCAGAGGCATGCAAAGAAGCTTTTCAGAAACTTAAGAACTATTTGACCTCAGCACTTGTCCTTACACTACCCTTTGATGGCAGTGGATTTACTGTATATTGTGATACCTCTAGGGTAGGTCTTGGGTGTGTATTGATGTAACATGGTCGGGTTATAGCTTATGCATCCAGGCAATTAAAAGAATATAAGCAGAATTATCCTACAAATGATATTGAGTTGGCAGCAACTGTGTTTGCACTGAAAATATGGAGACATTATCTTTATAAGGAAACCTTTGAGATATACACGGATCATAAAAGCCTTAAGTATATATTTGATCAAAGATACCTAAATTTAAGGCAGAGACGATGGTCAGAGTTGCTTAAGGATTATGATTGCACGATTCATTATCATTCAGGAAAAGCTAATATGGTAGTTGATGCCTTAAGTAGAAAATCTATGGGTAACTTATCCCATATCTTAGGAGATAGAAGGATATTAGCTAAGGAGTTGCATATGTGCATGATTGATGGTGTTGAAATTCAAATTCTTAAATCTGGAGTACTGATTGCTCAGGTGCAGGTGAAATCTGTCTTATTGAAGGAAATTAAGGAAGCTCAGACTTCGGCCCCATATATAAATGAAAAGAAGAGGTGTATCGAGCAAGGTAGAGGCAGTGACTTTAGAGTAGATAACCATGACATCCTGAGATACCATGATAGGATAGTAGTGCCACCAGTGCAAGAACTCAAGAATTGACTTTTAGAGATAGCTCACACTTCCTCCTATACAATGCATCCAGAAGGAACAAAGATGTACCATGATTTGGGGGAGATTTACTGGTGGGAAGGCATGAAGAAAGATATTGCTGAATTTGTGGCCAAATGTTTGACCTATCAATAAGTAAAAATGGAGCATCAGAAACCGTCTAGCACACTTCAGAATCTGAATGTACCTGAATAGAGGTGGGATAAAGTAACTATGGACTTTATTATAGGCCTTTCTCGCACATCTAAAGGATATGATTATATCTAGGTCATCGTGGATAGATTGACAAAGTCAACACATTTCCTTCCCATTAAAACTGCCTATACTGCTTCTCAATATGGCCAGATTTATCTAGATTATATAGTTTCTTTGCATGGTATACCTGTTTCTATTATTTCAGACAAGGGTACTCAATTTACATCGAAGTTCTGGCAATCCTTCTAAGAAGCTTTAGGCACTCAACTCCATTTCAGTACTGCATTCCATCCCCAGACAAATGGACAATCAGAGAGGACAATTCAGACTTTGGAGGACATGTTACAAGCGTATGTGATTGATTTTGAGAGAAGTTAGGATCAACATTTACCTTTGATTGAATTTGCTTACAACAATAGCTACCACTCGAGTATACAAATGGCACCATTTGAAGCCCTATATGGACGAAAATGCAAATCTCCCTCCTTGAACTCGAAATCTTATATATTTCTGAAAATTTCTCCTTTAAGAGAGTTATGCCATTTTGCAAGAAGGCTAAGTTGAGCCCGAGATATATTGAACACTTCCAGATTCTCTAACAAGTTAGGGGTAGGGTATATAAGTTAGCTCTTCTGCCTAATATGGATAAAATACATCCAGTCTTCCATGTATCCATATTAAGGAAATATCTCTATGATGATTCTCACATCTTTGAATATCAGACAATAGAGTTAGATCAAAACTTGTCATATCAAGAGCAACCCGTGGCTATAGTAGATAGGGGGTGATAAAATTTCGATCGAAATGGATTCCTTCTGTGAAAGTCATCTAGCAGTATCACAAAGGTAGTGAGGCGACTTGAGAGTTAAAAGTAGGGATACACATTTGGGGAAATGAGCTGGAGGAAGGTTCCCCCATTCCCATCCCCATCCCCATCCCCATCCCCATTTCCACTAACCTCCCCCATCTCCATTTGGGGAAAATAGGGATAGGGAGTTTTGGGGAGAGGTAACCCCCTCCCTAATCCCAGTTCCTCATTTTCCCCATTTCCCCAACCCCAATTTCCCATTTTCTTTTCCCCGTTTCCCTCGTTTCCTTTTTCCCGTTTTCCTCGTTTTTTCATATAGAAAAAATTACAAATAAAAAAAAATATTTTATCATAAATACAAGATAAAATCTATTATTGCATTATAAATACAAAAAAATTATTATAAAATAAAATAAAAGTTTTATAACAGTCAAATGCCACATACGAAGTAATACACATCCTCATTTGATAGTTAAATATTTTTTAATTGATTTAATTATCTAAAATAGGGTATTTGGTCTAGTTTTATAACAATTGTTGTAACTATGAGATGTTATAAGTTCAATTCTTATAACACTCATTTTTTTGAATTTTTTTTTTCTTGAAAACTTAAATTTAAGGAAATTGGGAAATAAAAATAGGGGAAATGGGGATAGAGGGTGGGGAAACGGGAAAATGGAGAACCCCATCGCCATTTGGGGATGAAAATTTTTCCCAAATGGGGAAAATGGGATGGGGAAATGGGGCCCTAGGATTAAACATGCAACCGTAGTTAAAAGATGTAATGAGAAAGAAATTTCCTCACTTATTCGAAGATAAAGGTAAATATTTCTGAACCATACTTGAAAATTTTAAATTTAATGACGAATTTTTTTTAAGGGAGGGAGAATGTAATACCTCAAAATTTAAACTAAGGGCATTTTAGTTATTTTATATATTAGGGGTAATTTTGTTATTTTATAAATTATATCGGGGTAATGAAAACCGAGTAAATAACTCTGTATTAATGTTTACTTAACTATTGAAAGTGATTTGATAACAATTTGTTAAATTTAGAAACTTTTCTTTTAAAGCTCTATCCGCGCACCCGACATTCAATTAAAAATTGATGTTGATTAAAAATTTCGATTGATAAATGGTTTGCTTCTACGGAAAGATGATTCGATAAAGATCAATATGAATCAAATTTAAGTCAAATTCGAGCTCGGATAAGAAAGAATCAAAGCCAAGAGCATAGTATATATGTATAAAAAATTTAAGTAACATATTTACCCCTACTATTTAATTTCTTTTTATTTTTTTCATGGGAAAAACAGTCATTTCATTATACTTCAATTTCAATTTCAACTTGCAGGATGCAAACCCCATCTTTTTCATTCTAGTAGCTTCTTTTGTCATTCCTTTTAAATTGTTTATTCAAATTTCTTCAAATTATTATATTTTCAATCGATTAAAGTTTTTGCTGCTAATCACACTACACAACACGAGCTACATTCTAGAAACTTAGTTTGAGCGATTTGGTCGACGATTAAGCCGGGAGAAGAATAGTACTACTATTTAAATTGGACATCTTATGGTTAAATTGACCCCTTGGTATGATTCCTAACATCGTTGTTATCGTATTTTTGCATTTTACGAAAATTATTGTTTATGATAAATCACTATTCATTACGAAAATACTGTTCATGACGAAATCACGGTTTATCATGAACAATTTTGTCAATTACACTTATTTAGGCTAGAATTAAACTAATTAGCTGTTGGATTAGGTGTAATTAAATTTTATCGGAAGATATAAATAGTGATAGTAGCATTCAGTTGATTTAGATTTCAAAATAATGTATTATCGTGCGAAATTAGTTAGAAATGGTAAATTAAGTATCATCGACACCCTAATTATTAATTATTAAATTCGGATTATAAAAGAAAATATAATTTAAAATGAAGGAAAAACCTTATTGTATATTAATATCGTAGTTAAATTTTAAGCATGTATACTTCAATTATTATGTTAATAATTAGTATAAATGTGTTATAAATATACAGAAGAAGTGGCCATTCAGTTCCCAGTGATGAGTTTATATTCCGTTTTTTGTGATACTTGTGAGTGAATTTTTACATGCTTTTCATTTTTTTAAAATTGTCATATAAAACTTAATATTTTACGAAATAAGAAATAGTTTATTTATAAATCGATTTACATTCTACTTTATATGATGAGACTTTGAGCTATATATATATATTGTTGTGAAGAAGTTGTTGAGATATAGATTTTGAGGCCAGGAGATGGCCATTGTGTTTTAAATTGTATTTAATTTCTGATTTCTGTATTTCTTACAGTATGCTAGCCAGTGTTTCAATTTTTACTTAACCCTAGCCAGAAGACATAAGGGGAGAAGTTTATATACTTTGAAAGCACATTTTGATCTGTGTTCTGTGAAGGTATCGGTACATATGAAAAGTAGGGGGTAAAAGGCGGTCTAATATCATACCTGAAATCTGTATACGTATCTGCATATTATTTTGTTTTCATTTGACTATTTGAAATGATAATTTTAAAAATTATTATAATATGCAGTGAAGGTTCTGTTAGTATGATTTCTGTCTGAAATTGATTTTAACTTTGAACATATTTTATGTCGAAACTAAATTTGCTTAAAATTTTCATTTCAGTATCCACTCACTAAGTTTTCCCTAAAACTCACCCTATCACAGTTTTTAGTGGTTGTAGGATTTCCTTCTAGATGAGGATTCTAAGTGATATTCACGAACAGCATTGAATTCCAAATTCTCCATGTAGTCATCTAAGAGTTAATGTTTGTAGTTTGTTTTGTACATTAGGCATGACGCTCAACTATGTATACATTGTAGAGTGTCTTCTGTATATTTCTGTGCATATACTCTTTTATTTATGAGTATCATAGTTTATGTCTAGAATTGTAATGATGGGCATGAAGCCCTTAGTATGTGTATATTAGTTCACGCATATGTTTGGTGTTTCTCTACATTACGGTTTACTTGTATAGGTCTTATCTGATACTTATAAGGATAATTATTAATTTCAATAATTTTAAAACTATTAACTAAAATAAATACTAACAAAAATAATTAAATTATTTTTTAACTAAAATTTTAAAATTAAATAGTGACAAAATTTTAAAAATTAATAACAAAATTAAATACTAATAAAAAATTTTAAATTATTAATTAAACTAAATACTTCATAAAACAGCTAAATTAAATACTAACTAAAATTTTAAAATTAATAAATAAATTAAATACTAAATTAAATATACTAATACAATTGTTAACATTAGACTGTCAAAATTTACAGTATTTGCAATTTGCTTCCACTAAAATTAATTGATTATAAGTATTGTGTTGAGATGAAGAAAATTGAGTTAAAAGAGATTGAGTAAGTGAATTAAATAATTTGAAGGTGAAAATGAATGATTATTTATAGGAAAAAAATTAAAAATTAAAAATTAAAAAAAATTCAATTTAAAACGTGCAAATTACAATATTACAATTATAACATTGTAATTTGCAACATTACTATTCCACTTTTGCAGGTTAAAGCAAGAAATCCCTTTTTTTTTTTTTTTTTTTTTTTGCGTTGAACCGCGGATTCAACTTGCATATTGAATTATCAATTCAATAAGTGAGTTGAACCGATGGGTTGAATTGACCCAGATCAGTAGTTAAATCTGCTGGTTTAAAGCAGTAACGGCCCTAAACGATTTCGGGCTTGGTACAAGCCGGACTTCCTATTCTAAATAGTTTGAACCTGCACAACTCTGATATTGAACCCAAAACCGGCCCGACCCGAGTGAATAGTATCTCAGGCCAGTCCAAGCTTGGGTTTTAATAGGTCAAGTTGAACCAATTCACAGGCCAACCTAGCCCTTTAGACAACAATATTATTAACACATACACTAGAAATTGACTTCTCTAAAACTTTTAGTATTACAATCAAGCCATTAATAATCAAAATTATCCTTAGCTTCATTGTTCAGAAGAATTGAAATCTAAGGTAAGTGGATATTAATAATGCTTTTCTAAATGAAGATCTTATTAAGACTGTCTACATAAATCAATTTGCTGGTTCTGAAAATCCTAAAGCTTCTTATCACATGCGTAAATTGAAGAAAACTTTGTATGGGCTTAAACAAGCCCTAAGAGTCTGGTTTGATATACTTAAGATTGCCTTATTCATCTGGAACTTTGTCAATTTTAAGTCAAACACTTCACTCTTCTTCAAGATGTAGATAATATTATTGTGACAAGAAGTTGCCACCAAGAAATTGAAAGTCTAATCTAGCAACTCAACAAGTGTTTTGCATTGAAAGATTTAGAGAGCTTCATTACTTTGTTGGTTTCGAAATTACAAGAACCTCACACTCACTCTTCATGTGTCAAAGCAAGTATATAACAGACCATTTAGTCAAGAAAAATATGTTGAATTATAAAGGAATTGGCAACAGTTATAATCTTAGGAACCAAAATTAATAGAACTGATGAAAAACCATTTTAAGACAAAACTTTTTACAAGCCATGTAACATCCAAACCCAAAGATGTTACTGATAGATGACAGAGTTCACTATCACCTTCAACCTCAATTTGTCTGTCTAAAGTATACACTATACTCATATGCAGATAATAATATCCGACTCATGTATGGAATGTAAAAGGGCGATATGCCCAACCATGAAATATGTATAATCCATAAATATTCTACAACATCTGATATAATACAATACATGTTGAAGTTTATCCATGACTCCAAAATATGACTATGCCTGTAACATATGTGACCCTCTGTACACGATGGACCCAAATGCTCTAGTGACTATAGTGTGTATCATTTCCTCTACTCAAGTCTCTATTGCATTGAAATAGCTCACTAGGTATCAGATCTGCAAATTAAAAAGAAGGGAAGGGAAGGTGAGTTCTAAAAGACATAATGAGTGGATATTTTAAAACGAGAAAACATTAATATCAAAAAACCAACTTCTGCTATAAATAAATTCAATTCAAACTAAAATCAAATCATGTTCAAGTTCTACTATAATAAAGTCAATTTCAAAACTATATTGTCATAAAATAGTAATCTCTGTAACTCTAGTATCCTAGCTCACGATGTATCATAGTCAGTCAGAATACATCTCTAGTCTTGTAGTACAAATCTCTAGCCCTGTAGGGCAATTTCTAAGAAATAAAAATCAATCTTATGTTTCAAAACAGATTTATCGACATGCTTTAAAATCACAAATCATATCATTTAAAAAAAATCATAGAAGTATATCAATCTCCTTTCCTAAAAATCTATGTCTTAAATCTAGATTTTAAAATAAATTCGTATGAAATTCAACTAATCATTAACATTGCTCAAGCATGTCAAAACAATCATTATTGTCCCAATTGGCAATACCTAAGAGGGGGATGAATTAGATTCTTTAAAAATTTAAGACTTAAGATGTATACAATGTACTGAAATTAATAAAACAGTAGAGAGAGAGAAAAAAAAAACAAACACTGGATTTATAGTAGTTCAACAATATTGGCTTACGTCCACTCTCTCGGCTTTGGCTCACCATCAAAGTTTGACTGTCACACCTGTTTCTTATTAACTGCAAATACATACTTACATTCCTTATATACAATGCTATTCTTTTTATTACACAAAACTTAAACACTTTTAGTCAACAATTTTTTTTTTTATACATACTAAGTATACATACATTACAACTCCTTATAATACAAATAGATTATCAATTTCATATCCAAAAATATTCATACTAACTTACAAGTCTATACACATTATTTAGCTAATCTACAAATTACATATATCAAAAATAAAACTACGAATACGCCTAACATCTTCACTTACATACTCGGTCATCCTTATGTGTTATTATCTGAAAAATAAATTTTTCAATAAAGGGTGAGATAAGCATCTCAGTAAGTAAATCATGCAAGTGTTATATGTTGATGCAGTGCAAAATTAAGAAAACTTAAACAATTAGTACATTTTCAAACTTTTCAATTCTATAAAGTTCATTCAAATACAACCATATTCAGAACAACTTAGTCAATTAGTGTCACCTGCACCCACGGTGACCCGGTTACAAAACGTGATCACGTGTTCCACATTAAGCGGTCATTCACATTTACATATAACATAAATGCGCACTATGCGCTAAACAGAATTCTTACTAGCCTACAAACCTTGCCTTCAACATGAGATCCGTCTAGATCAGAATAACATAACTAATGACTAAGCCATAAAACACATTCTTTTTCAAACATTTCGCACATTGACAACATTACATATTTATCCTCTAAATGTGATATTGGCGTAAACATTTAAATTCATAAACATTTCGTTAATCATTTCATAGAATTTCATTGGCGTACCAACATGTACAAATCACATTTTCATCAAACATCGAATATCGCATAGTTTTCAAAACATTAAAATGCATGCACGATCTACTTACTTTTGTTCCCGCTCTCCTTGAGTGTGTTCCTATTCAATGGTATGTACCTAAAAATCAAGTTATACAATCTATTTTA
>JAXCLQ010054761.1:0-17870 GCA_035584115.1 Cedrela odorata | reverse complement strand
ATTCCTTCTCCCTTTCAGTTTCCTTTTTCTCCCCTCTCATCTCTTCACGTTTTCTTCTCTTCTTCCCTTTCTCTTTTCTGTTTTCTTTTATCTCTAAATTGTTCTAAACAAAGCTAGATTTCTCTAGAATTTGGGCCTCATTTGCATCCATTTTGGGCTTGGTTTTGGGCTTTCTATTCACTTAAATTTGGGCTTGGGCTTGGCTTCCATATCCACTTAAATTTGGGCTTAGACTTAGGCCCTCATTTCTTACCATAATGGGCTTGAATTGTGTTTTGATATGTGCTTGAATATGGGCTTAGATTTGGGCTTGATAATAGTTTTGATCCCTTAATTTGATTTTTGTACTATTGCACTACATTTATAGCAATTTATATCTTTTTCCCCATTTATCATCAATTAGCACATTAGCCCCTCAAGCTTTGAAATTTTTCATTCTAGTCACTGATATCTTATGGTAATTACTATAGAAAAATTTTTGGCTATTACAAGAATGATTTGAGAAATTTTTTAGACTTTAACAAGAAAAGAAGTCGACTACCGGAGTAAGTCAAATTGAAGAAGATGATTGATAATGACCCCGCAAGGGAACAACATTCCTCGAGAAGGGTGGTTTAAGTCTAAAAAGTGAAGAGGTTCACGCTACTCAGTGTGCCTATCTCACAAATCCTTCAAGAAGTCAAAAGGCGGGGAACTTTTGCTGATAGAGCCCTGCTTAACAAAAATGAAACTAAGTGGAAGCGCAAAGAACAAGTTTTACGAATTTCACTAGAACACTAAACATCTGATGAATGAATGCTTTGACCTCAAGGACTAAATTGAAGTCCTTGTCAAGAATAACTATCTGATAGATTTTTTGGCAAATAATAGGGAAGGGATTGGAGCCCAGTTTAGAAGGTTGGATGAGAAGGACATTATCACCAAGCAATGGTGATCTCAGGTGGGTTCACATTGGCAGAAGACTCAAATAGGGCAAGGAAAAACTATTCAAGAAATTTCTTACCCAATTCTACCTCATATCAAGATGAGGTTGGGATACATTATCCTTATGATGATACCTTGGTGGTGTCTTTGACAATTTAAACAGTTCAGATCAATTGAATACTATTTGATACAAGAAGTTTAGCTGACATTATTTTGAAGAAAACTCTTGATTCTTTGGGTATTGAAGATTTGAGATTAAGACCAGCAGAGACGGCTTTACACAGTTTTGGTGAATAGTCTACCCATTGGGCACATTATAACTACCAATTATAATGGGAGATATACCTTATAAAACAACCACTATGGTTGAGTTTTAGGTGGTAGATCTTAAGATGCCCTACTTAATAATTATGGGAAGACATTTCCTCAAGTCTGCAAGAGTGGTAAAGAGCATATAGACCTAAAATTAAAGTTCAGAGCAGGAGAAGACATCGACATAGTCAAAGGAAGCCAAAAAGAGTCTCGATCATGTTTTGCCACCTCGTAAAAAAGCTTTTATTGCATATCAAAATGTCTTTTGGAAAAAGGTTTAGAGACCAAGGATGAGAATGTAGAGCAATGATGGATAATGAAGAGTTTAAGTAAGAAATCGGGTCAGGGTAGTATATCGTCAGCAGTGGAACTTATCAAGGAATTGGAGTCTACAGTCTTGAATGATGAGACTCAGAAAGAACGGTATTAGGTCGCATCTGCCTGATGAATAAAAAGTGTTGCTTAGAGATATCCTGAGGCAAGACATGGATATGTTCGCATGGACGTATGAGGACATGCCTAGGATTAATTCCAGAATAATCTCCCATCGACTCGTAATTGATCCCAAGTTCAAACCCTTGAAGCAGAAAAGATGAATGTTTAACACAAAAAGAAGAGAAGTAGTTCGTGTTGAGGTGGAGAAATTAATGAAGGTTAGGTTTATCAATGAAGTGCATTACCCAGAATAGGTATTGTTTGGTATATAGCTCAAAGTATATGTAAAGCCCAAAAATCCACAAGCTCAGAATAAAATCTCATGAAGTGATTAATAATATTTCGAGACCTGGCCCAACCCGAAAAGAATTGCCTAGAGGATAACAGGACCTCAGGCAGGTAAGACGAAGGATGAGGCGACCTAAGTTTAGATGAAAAGACCTTATGAGCAATTAAGGCCGAGGCCTCTTAAAGTCATGTTAGAGGCTTTGGGTCGGAACCTTATTCTGAGATCTTTTCAATAAGATCTCAGACACAACCAATAAAGGTTTTAGGAATGTAATATCTAGACTTATTCAGGTGAATAAAGGAGCCTTGAACAAGTGCCTTCGAGACCTCTTAACTATTATACAAGGATGATTCGATTTTTTCCAAATTATATTCAAATTTTTCCATAATAAGGATCTTTAACCTAGTGAAGGTATTCTATAATAATAATTTTATACCTAGTAGATACATTATGTAAGATAGGTTTGTAATCCTATAGAATTTGAAAACTGATGCTTATCAAATGGAATCTCTGCGATTCTCATGTAACAAGATCTTGTTTCTAGATTCTATAGAATTCTATTAAACGTGAGAGACATGAACATCTATAAAATGAGGCCTAAGATAAACAGGTACGCATTATGAAACCCTGGTATTAAGAGCATATATTCTTATTTTCCTTATTCTCTCATTATAAAGAAAAACCCTAACTTAAGCATCGGAGGGTTTTCGTCAGATCACCAGCTTTTTATCCCCTTTAGATTTCAATTGTGAGCTCAGGTTAAGTAAGTTCTTGAGCAAAGAAGAAGAAGAAAATCATTGTTGGCGCACAGGATCCAAGGAATAATTTTTATTGCATCAAAATCTGACGTTGTCTGTAGGAAAAAACTAAACAAAAAGCCATAAACCATCGTAAGAAATAAAATTATGGCAACTTCTCGAACTTACGCAACAAAGAACTAAACAAGGGCAAGAGAAATTCCTTGCAATAATCCTCTTAAAGAGATAATGGTGATTAATCAAAATAATGATAATCAGCCACCACCTTTAGAGGGAGTAAATCATGGTTCGGAGGCATCGTCACCACATCAAATTCTCCCTAGTCGATAATAAAAGACAACATGTGAAAAAAGATGGACAGATCCAAGCCTTGGTTGAAGAATTAGTAAGGATGAAGAGGATGCTCCAAGCCGGTTCTCAAGAGTTGGAAATGCCTATACCAATAAAAGTGGTGGAAAGTAGCGTTCCAAGTATGCTACGCACTAAGAAACGAGAGACCAACTTTCGGCAAGACACCTTTAAAAGAAGATATACAGCCATCAAAAAAGGAAAAGGAAAGATTTCTTGTCATCCACTTGAGAAGCTGC
Organism: Cedrela odorata; assembly: GCA_035584115.1. Classification (NCBI taxonomy): domain Eukaryota; kingdom Viridiplantae; phylum Streptophyta; class Magnoliopsida; order Sapindales; family Meliaceae; genus Cedrela; species Cedrela odorata. Next base: position 14,565 of record JAXCLQ010054761.1, on the reverse strand, counting down.
ATAGTGAAAATACTGCTTTCATGTTTACTAGTGAATTCGAACCAGAGTTCCAATATTCCTCAGAAGATTTGGCAATTGTTTGCAAACAAGAGAAGGATAACAATTACGGTCCGAAAGATATGAGGACATTTCTCAATTGAAAATAGCTAAAGAAAGGGAAGGCTCTTTGCGGAGTTCACTCTGAAGAAGTAAGCCCAAGAAAATAACCACCGAGTCGATAACCTAGAGGCTTGTGTTAGAAAATTGGTTGAGGAGTTTGAGGATTAGAAAAGACGAGGGCAAGGAAGGGGTAACGGGTCTACACCGTGAGTAGGAATACATTTAAGTCACATTTTTTCCAAAATATCCCAAGTCTTGTTCTTTCTAGGACGTTCAAGATGCCACAAATAAACTCTTTTACAAGAAGAACTGATCCATCCCTGCATATGGATCTTTTAAGGGAGATGATGTTGATTAGGGGTCAGACAAGCTTCAGATGTATCGCTTGTTCCCGTTAACTTTGAAAGGGAAAGTGAGGAAGTGGTTCGCTAATTTAACCCCCGACAGTATTTGTAGCTTTGAGTAGTTTTAGGGGATGTTTGTTAACGAATTTAGAGGGGCGATAGTTAACCTCAAAACCCCAGCTCGTTATTACTCATGATGTAAGGAGAAGGTGAAAGTCTCAGGAACTTCGTTAGGAGATACCATGACAAAGTAATAGAGTTGGGGGCTTAGCATCACTCTCTAACCTTGGAAGGTCTCAGGAAAGGTTTGCGAGTAGATTACGGGTGGTATCCTGTGTGAAAACCATCTGTCACCACCAATGAAGTAGCTCAAAGGAAGCTGCTGAATGAGATTGAAATCTAAGATCAAGTCACCCTCAAATTAAAAGAAGAAAAAGTTCTCAAACCATCACCACGCAATAAGATGTGATACCCAATGACTGACCCGAGAAGAAAGCATGACGATAGAAGAAATTTTTGAGACTTTGATAGAAATGAGGGACAAGTCCCCTGGCAAAATAGAATGCTGAGTAAAAGAGGTAAATTTTTCTCATGAAGATACTGCTCGCCAAAGAAAGAAGACTGCAAGCAGATAGTTCAGGGAGATAAAGTTTTCACTCCTTTAAATGCCCCACTTTCATAGGTTTAGCAAGAAATCAAAAGAAGGGAAACCATATTGAGAAAGCCTTGTACTATAAAAACTAAGCCAAAAGAAAGTACCCAAGACAACTATTGTGAATTTCACCAAAGTGCTGGACATTTCACAGATGAAGATGAGGTGTGAGAGCTTCCTCTTTGTCGGCCACTTTCCTTACTTAACTTTAATGGTGGGAACAACTCGGATCAGTATAATCCTAGTAGATATAAGGAACTCGACTAATATTATTTTCACAAAAACTTTCTATTCCTTAGAAATTAAAGATCTAAGACTGAGACTTGCAGAGACAGCCATTTATGGCTTTAGCAAGTCATGCGTTTACCAATTAGGGATAATACAACTACCTATCACTAGGGGAAAAAAGCTATAATAGAAGACCACCATAGCTAAATTTCAGGTAGTTGATCTCAGAATGCCATATACTATGATTCTTATAGACCTTTCCTTAGAACTACGAAGGTAATAGAGAGTATTTATTATTTGAAGCTAAAATTTTGAGCAGGAGAAGGGATCCGAATTGTCAAAGAGAGTAAAAAAGAAGCTCCTTTATGCTTCGTAGCCTCTTCAAAAAACTCATACTGCCTGTCAAAACATCCTTGGGTGGAAGGTCTTGAAGCCAATAACAAGAACTTGCAAGACAAACAGGTGACGAAGAGGCTGGGTTAAAAATTTGAGCTATATGACAAGCCACCCACACTAGAGCCTATAGAGGAGTTGGAGTCTGTTATCCTGAATCCAAAAACTCCTCAGAAAACTTCAAAATCGACTCTCATTTTTTAAAGGAGCATAAGGTAGTAATCAAAGACATTCTAAGATGACATATGAACGTGTTCACGTGGACACATGAATATATGCCTGCGATTGACCGGATAATTTCACATCAGCTTACAATCAATCCTTAATGCAAACTAGTGAAACAAAAAAGGTGACTATTCAATGCAGAGAAGAGAGAAGCAGTATACGCCAAGGTGGATAAGCTGATGAAAGTAAAGTTTATCGAGGAAGTACATTACCAAAAATGGGTGTCAAATGTGGTGATGGCCAGAAAGGACAACAGGAAATAGAGAATGTGTGTGGACTTTATAGATTTAAATAAAACATGCCCTAAGAATAGTTTCCCACTTCCTAAGATAGATCAACTAGTAGATTTTATGGTTGTGAATGAGTTGTTGAATTTTATGGATGCATTCTCAGGGTACAATCAGATTAAAATGTATGAGCCGGATCAAGAGAATACAACATTCATCACCAACTAGTAGTTGTACTATTATAAGGTGATGCCTTTCGGTTTAAAGAACTCAGGGGCTACTTTCTAAAGACTAGTCAATTGGGTTTTCAGACCATTGATTAAAAAAACTATAGAGGTTTACGTAAACGATATGATAACTAAATATCTGAAAGCTTGAGACCATTCAAGGTATTTAGAAAAACGTTCCTTGGGATACATGGTCAACGAGCGTGGTATTGAAGCAAATCCGTAATAAATTAAAGCTATATTGGATATGAAGTCTCTATCTACCCTCAAAGAACTTCAAAGTCTAACAAAGCAATTGGTAGCTTTAAGTAGATTCCTCTCCAAGGCGATTGACAGGTGTTTCCCTTTCTTTCAAATTATTAAGAAAGGGAGGAAAATCAAATAGACCGAAGAGTGCGAGAACAACATCCAAGAGTTAAAATGATACCTCATGTCCCCGCCGCATCTGACAAGTTCTGAGACAAGGGAAATCCAATACTTTTACCTGGCGGTTTGTGACCACTTAGTTAGTTTGGTCTTGGTAAAAGAAGATGTAAAAAAGATTCATTGTCTAATCTACTACATTAGCAAAGTACTATTGAATATCGAGACAAGGTAATCTCTACTTGAGAAGTTAGTGCTAGCATTGGTAGTAGCAGTAAGAAAGTTTTGACTGTACTTTCAAGCTCACTAAGTCGTAATGTTAACAAATCAACCCTTGAGATAGATTCTATACGGTTCGACTTGTCAGGTCGACTAGTGAAATGGTTAGTCGAGCTCAAAGAATATGACATTAACTACCAACTTAGGAAGGTAATAAAGAGGCAGGTCTTGGAGATTTTATAGCTGAAAGGTCGGTGACCGAGCACTTCTTCATCCACCAAATTTGGAAAGGGCATTTCGATCAAAGAGGAGAAGATTTAGCCACCTTAGATAGGATTGAGTTAACTTGAAGCCTCTTTATTGATGGAACTTCAAATACACTAGAAGGAGGAGCTGATATTATTCTTATAAGCCTAGAAAAGGACGAGGTAATGTACTCCTTACAATTTAATTTTAAGATTACTAACAATAAGGCAGAGTATGAAGCTTTGATTACATGGATCAAGTTGGCTCTGGCATTAGGAATCACAAGTTTGAATATTCATTATGATTCCCAACTAATAGCTAACCAAGTTGAGGGATAATTTCAGGCCTAGAAGAATAACATGTAGGCTTGTTTCGAAAAAGCAAGGCAACTCCTAAGTTTTCTAAAGACTATCACAATAAAACATATCTTGAGGTTAGAGAATTCCAAAGCCAACATGCTGGTTAAATTAGCCTCTACTTTCATAAAAAGTGTTCCAACATCGGTCCTAATTGAAATACTAGAACAAAGGAGCAAGAGTGAAAGCACCGATCAAACTTGCACAGCTCTGCTTGACCCTCTTCCCTGTTGGATTGAAGAAATCAAGTCGTACTTCTAGGAAGGAAAACTCTCAAATGACAAGGATGAAGCTAGGAAGATCAAAAACAGGTTTGTAAGGCACATAGTAATTAATGGAGGATTATATAAATAGTGTTACAATACCCCAAACCTCAAATGCCTCGGACCGAAAGAAGCGGCCCTAATTTTAGAAAAAATTCACCGTGGAATATGTGGAGGGCATGAAGGAGCTCGGTCTATAATACACAAGGTCCTAAGACAAGGATATTACTGGCCAACTCTATCATAGGAAGCAACGCAAGTAGCCAAAACTTGCCACGAATGCCAAGTGTACGACAACCTTCTAAGGCAATTCCCTAACAAGTTGACAACCTTGACAAGTCCCTAGCCATTTTCTCAATGGGGACTAGATCTCATTGAGTCCCTGCCCCTAGCATGCGCTAACACAAAGTATGCTATAGTGGCCATAGATTATTTCACCAAGAGGGTTAAAGCTGAGCCTCTAGCCACCATTACCAAAAGAAAAGTCACAACATTTGTAAAGCATAATATTATCTATCGATTTGGGATACCTCAAGTACTAATGATAGATAATGAAAAGCAATTTGATAACGTAAGTTTCAGAGAGTTTTGTTTGGACTTCTCTATCGACCTTAGATTTGTAATACATGTTCACCCAAAAGCTAATGAACAAGTGAAAATCGCCAACAAGGTCATTAAGTAGGCACTCAAGAAGAAGTTCAATGAGTATAAAGGAGCGTGGATTGACAAACTTTTTGAGTTTCTCTAGGCATATAGAATCACCCCAAAGGTGGCCATAGACAAAACTCCATATAGTCTTGCTTTCGGTTATGAAGTAATAATTCTCATCGAGGTTGATATACCAACTTTTTGAGTCAACAACTATGATGAGGCGTCCAATGATTAAAGCTTGCTCTTGGAATTAAACCTACTTAAAAAGAAAAGGGATCAGGTGATGATAAGGGTAGTGGCCTACCAACAAAAGGTAGCCAAATACTACAATAAACATATTCAACATCGTTCTTTTCAAGTTAGGGACTGGGTTCTAAGACAAGTAGCCTTGAACACTAAAATACTAAAAGAAAATATTCTTGGAGCTAATTGGGAATGACCATATAAAGTCATCCAAGTCCTCAGGCTTAGGTTCTACAAGCTAAAGACCCTAATTGGAAATAAGGCCAGGAATTCGTAGAACGCCAAATGATTGAAGTTGTATTACCCTTGAAATTGATAATGATATGTAATATTTTTAGCCTAGAAATAAAGTTATCATTTTTTTACCCAAAAATTCATAGAAAAAGAAACTGACTAACAGAAGACTTCAAACTAAGGGAATAAGGATGTATAAACATTTCGAGTTAATCTCCTTCTAAAGCTCAAAAATAGGTGACTTGGTTTCCAGACACCTATTTTTCAAAATGTCTCAGGGTAATCTCATCCCAAAGCCCCAAAATGGGTGACTTGGTTCTTAGATGCTTATTTCTCAAAACGTCTCAGGGTAATCTTATCCCAAAAGCTTAAGAATGGGTGACTTAGTTCCCAGACGCCTATTTCTCAAAACGTCTCGAGGTAATCTCATCGCAAAGCCCAAAAATGGGTAACCTGGTTCCCTAATGCCTATTTCACAAAACGTTTAGGGGTAATCTCTTCCCAAAGCCCAAAAATGGGAGACCTAGTTCCTAAACACCTATTTCTCAAATGTCTTAGGTTAATTTTCTCTCAAAGACCAAATAAGGGTGACCTGGTTCCTAGATGTTTACCTTTAATTCACCTCTAGAAGCAAAATTACATTTTACCCAAATAATTTCTGAGTAAGAGCTTAAAGCATTTGAGGGCAAAGAAATTCCCACAAAATTATTTTTCATAATCACTTTGGGGATGATTTATCTTCAGTTTGGTGAAGCTATGAGAAAGATCTCAGATGGTGAGAATGAGCACAACCTTTTAGAGGACCAAACCTTTAAATCACCTCGGAATAATCATATCTAAAACTCAATGATGCCCTAAGATATCATCTCAGGGCAGAAAAGTGGTAGCTTCTGGATGATTACAGCTCGGAGAGATGTAACTCATGAACCTTGATTATGACCACAAGATAAATAAGGGCATCAGTGTCATGAACTCTTATTTAGAAGTATAAATATCCAAGATACAATCAAACGCTAAATATACAGTCACAAAGTAAGAAGATAGATAGACCTCATGTTATTGTCTATAACCTCAAATAATATCCTAAGTTAATTAAGTTTGAAGAATGAATCAAATCAAAGTATGCTCTCATTCAAAGTAGTATCAGTAATAAGAATGAAAGAACTCTGTAAATAGTAACAAGTATAGAGCATGGGAAAAAGGAAGACAAGTAACATAGAAATTTGCATAAGAAAATCTTATTATAATTGAATAAGGTTTATTACATTGTAAAAAAAAAAAAAAAAACCTAAGTCTAATTGACCTAGTGTGCTGAGTAAGTGGTTGGGTCAGCTTTAGGATTCGAACTTGGAGGAGCCTTAAGACTAGAGCTTGAAGAGGCCTCTGCAGCAAAACCCAAAGAAGCAGCAGTAGAACCTCTCCCACCTCAACAGAAGAGACCTCTACCGGCTTAGTCATAGTAGCGTTTGGAGACTCAGTAGAAGTACTAGTAACGGATTCTATAGGAGGTACGTATGCGGTCTTCAGGTTGGGATGATCCTTCCCCTCTAGAAGAATCCCCTTAAAGGACTTCTCATCTTAGCGCAGAAGCTCCTATCCTAGGGCTTCATATAGCAAGCTCAGATTGAGGTAAGGATGCTCACCCTGTAGAGTCCCGCAGGTCAGGTCGATGCTCTCATTGACCTGCTCTCAGAGTTGAGTTTGCATTATTTTGTCGTATTCCTCAATTTGCTTGCACAGAAGCAAATCACCGTCTCTTGGCATCTAGGATTTGCTGAAGCTTCCCACACTCTTCTAAAACTCCTGAAGACGCCTGTGGTATTCCTCCCTTAGCCTGTTGAGCTTTGGCTCTAGCGAGCTCAACCTCTTGTTGGCCTTGGTAAGAGAAGACTCTACTGTAGCCAACTTGAGTTGGAGCTCATCTTGCTCCTGAGCCTACTTTCCCATGTTGGATTCGAACTTGGTCCTTTCTAAGAACAAGTTCTATTCCTCCTTCTCGGTTTTCTTTTTAACCTTTGATATCCTAGAGAAGTAGTCTACAAAGGCACCTTGCTGCAACACAGTCCAATATTAAAGCTAAAAATCACCAACATGAAATGGTCAGAGGTAAAATTAAAGAAAATTTTTTTTCTACAAGACTAAGAAGAAATTAACTCACCCACCCCGACCACTTCAGTTGGTAGTTTAACAATGCTTCACTAAAAATCCCAGCAAGGTCCTTAGAATATTTGGGGTTGATGCTCTAGGCCTGCTGGTTGATGTAAGGCAAGAAGTGTACAAAAAACTTCCTCTTCCTAGTAGGAAGGTCTTCAGGAAGAAGTTCAGGTGTCTCGGCCAACTCTTTATCAAGTTGGCCGAACATTTGCTTCTTTTTATAAGGCTTGTTCTCAGACATAGCAACCTAGTCTTTTTATTTTCTTTCCCCTTATCCACTGGAGGAGCGGAAAGAGGTGGCACCTGGTATCAAATCATTACCTCTTTGTTAGAAGCTAGGAAGCGAGTCGAACTAAAGGGTTCAATAACTTTAGAAAACCCTGAGGTCTTAGCTGGACCTTTGGGGGTAGTCTTTTAAAGTTGAGGAGCCTTTTTAATCCTCTTCGCCTTTACCAGTTAATTCTTTGGGAGCCATTCCTCTTGCAAGGTAGATAATATTAAAGTCAGGTAAGGAAATACAAACACAAAGGAAAGATAGTAGTTTAGATATTTACCCCTTGCAGCCTTTTACGAGGCTAATTGACCCTTAAACATACGGAAAACCACGAGACCCGATAAGACCAAGTCATTGTCTGAAAGTAGAGTTCTCTAGTCAAATGTAAATGATCTAGCCAGTCTCACCCTTTATTGCCTATTGAGATCTAGCAAGGGTATATCACTTCAAGTGACGGCCTCTCCGAATAGTCTCAGCACCTGAGTGTTAGAGTTGGAGTTTTAGTCTCCATCGACGAAGAACCACTTGTTCTTGTAGTTTTTATTACTGGAAGGGTTACCAGTGATAGGGTTCTATTTCTTGGGGCGATTTTGAAGGTAATACCAGTTATGGGATTTCTTTTTAATATGCACATGTATTCAATTTCTTTAAGAGAGGGGTCAGAGTTGGAGATTTAGTGGCATAAAATAAATAGACCGATCAGGATTCTCTTACTATTTAGGTTTAATTTGTAAGGGGGAATCCTAAAAGAGGCAAGAATTCGGGCAAAATAGGGTTACAGAGGAAGCCTAATGCCTAGGTGAAATAGTTCCTCATTGAAAGTGATCTCCCTCTCAAGTGGACAGTTGAGAAGCTCATCTGCCTTAGGAACCCTCAAATAAATTCCCTCAGAGACATTATAGCACCTAGTATAGACCTCTAAATCCAACTCGATGGTAATAGAGGGGAACCGATCTACTTCATAGAGAGTCGAATTCCACCTTGCCGAGATGGGGTAAGGCTTGGGTACAATGGTTAACTTTTCTTCGGAGTTATTTCCCCTGAAAGCAATAGCATTATCAACAGAATCCATCTCTATTCACACGGAAGGAAAATAGACAGTTAAAAACTGCTTTAAGATCATCAATAACTCACAAAGTTAACACCTAATGTCTCTAATCCTAAAAATTATTGTCTACCAATTGCCACAATCTAATAATAATGTAACTATAAATTTGACAATGTCATGTAGAGAGGAAATATGAAGACTTACTGGTTGTTATGATGAAGAAAAAGAGCTCAAAATTGTCGTCTAAAGCTTGAGTTTTGTTGCTGTTGAAATTGCTTAAAACATAGAGAAAGTAAAGGTGTAAAATGAAGACAAAAAGGGTGGAAAAATGAAAGAAAGAGGTATTTAAAGAAGTAGAAGAACCCCAACCGTCAATACATGTCATTGATAAAAGGGCAGGATGATGCCACGTTGGAGGAGTAACTAAGAGAACGTTCTTCATTAATGTAAAAAAAAAAGGCGTCCATAATTAGGGTCAGCAGGATCTTTTGGGGCCCGAAGCATCATATTCCTAAGAACCAACTGTGACTCGCCACGTATAGAAGGCTAGCGGACTTCAAGTTGGGCCTTTAATTCCAGCAGGTGTATGTGTCTTTTTGGATAATAGCTTTTAATTTTTGTTAAAAATAATTATTTTTGACTAAAATTAGGGGGTTTGATGTTGGGTATATAGCCTAGAGTATATGTAAAGCCCAAAAGGTCACAAGCCCATAATAGAATCTCATGAATAGATAAATAATATTCTGAAACCTAGCCTAACCCGAGAAGAACTGTCCAAAGGATAACAAGAACCAGGTAGGACGAAGGATGAGGCAACCTAAGTTTAGACAAAAAGACTTTAGGAGTAATCAAGGCCGAGGTCTTTTAAAGTCATGTTAGAGGCTTCAGGTTGGAACCTCATTCTGAGACCTTTTCAACAAGATCTCCAACACAGCCAATAAAAGTCTTAGGAATGTAATATTTTGACTCATCTCAGGTGAACAAAAGAGCCTCGAATGAGGGCCTCCAAGACCTCTTAACTATTATACAAGGAAGATTCGATTCTTTCCAAATTATATTCGAATTCTTTCATAATAAGGATTATTAACCTAGTGAAGGTATTCCATAATAAGGATTCTGTATCTAGTAGATACATTCTGCAAAAAGAGTTCATAATCCTATAGAATCCGAAATCGATGCTTATTAAATGGAATCTCTGCAATTCTCGCGTAACTAAACCTTGTTTCCAGATTTTATAGAATCCTACTAAATGTGAGAGACATAAACATTTATAAAAAGAGGCCTAGGACAAAAAGGTACGCATTATGAAACCTTGACTTAAGCATCGAAGGGTTTTCGCTAGATCATCGGTTTTTTACCCCCTTTAGCTTCTAATTATGAGTGCAGATTAAGTAAGCCGTTGAGCAAAGAAGAAGAAAAAGATCGTTGTTGGTGGACAGGATCCAATGAAGGATTTTTGTTACATCAACCAGTATCAAACATGGTCATGGTAAAGAAGTCAAATGAAAAATAGAGGATGTGTATAGACTTTACAGACCTAAACAAAACCTATCTAAAAGATAGCTTTCCCCTTCTCAAAATAGACCAACTGGTAGATTCAATAGTGGAGCATAAACGTTTGAGCTTCATGGATGCATTCACTGGTATAATCAAATCAGAATGCATAAACCAGATCAGAAGAAGACCATTTTTATAACTGACCAGGGGCTACATTCTAGATATTAGTTAATTAGGTTTTTAAACCCTTGATTAAGTTCATCATGGAAGTCTACATGGATGATGTGATTACATAATTGCTGAGGGTCGAGATCATTCAAAACATCTAAAAGAGACCTTCTTTTACTTGAGGAGATATGACATGAAGTTAAACCCCAAGAAGTGCACATTTAGAATCGAGGTAGGCAAATTCCTGGGTATATGGTCAGTAAGTAGGGAATTAAGGTCAATCCTCAGAAGATAAAGACAATAGTTGAGCTTAAGTTCCCGAAATACTTAAAGAATTACAATTTTTGACAGGGAGACTAGCCGTAGTAAGTAGATTTGTGTCTAAAGATACAAATAGATGTTTCCTATTCTTTCAGGTTATGAGGAAGGGAAAGAAAGTTGATGGACAGAAGAGTGTGAGAATAGCTTTCAAGAGCTAAAGTGGTATCTAGCAGCAACACCACATTTGAAGAGCCCTGAGAATGGAGATGGGCTATATCTTTACCTAGCAGTGACCATTTTGTGAACTCAGTGCTGGTAAAGGAAGACTCAAAGAGAGTTCATCGACCTATTTACTTTACCAGTAATGCACTGCTACACGCTGAGACAAGATATTCTCCCCTTGAGAAGTTGGCACTAGTTTGGTAGTGGTAGCAAGAAAGTTACAACCCTACTTTCAAGCTCATTAGGTGGTCGTTTTGACAAATTAACCTCTGAGACAAATCCTCTGCTAACTCGACTTGTTTGGGCGACTAGTGAAGTGGTCAATTAGGCTTAATGAGTACAAAATCTGGTATAAACCGAGAAATGCTATAAAAGGGCAAGTCATGGCAGATTTTGTGGCAGAAAGGTCAGTATCTGAATATCTCTTCATTTATCAAATTATGGAAAGTTACTCAAATCAAGATTGAGAGAATTCACTTGAGCTATATGTAACAGGCCCAATGTGACGTCTTTTTGTTGATGGAGCCTCAAATGTGCAAGAAAGGGGTGCAGGGGTCGTTTTAGTCAACTTGAAAGGAACTGAAGTGATGTACTCGCTGAGGTTTGACTTCAAAGTAACCAATAACTAGGTGTAGTATGAGATACTAATTGTAGGGATTAACTTGGCTTGGATGTTGGGGTTAGATGTCTGAACATTAATAGTGATTCCCAATTAATTGCTAATCCGATCAACGGACATTTTCAAGTTCAGGTAAGCCATATACAGGCCTATCTAGACAAGGCAAAACAGCTCTTAAGCACCGTGAAAACAGTTATGTTGAAACAAATTTCAAGATTAGAGAATTCAAAAGCTGACTTCTTAGCTAAATTAGCCTTCACATTCAAAGAAAAAGTTTTTGCCTCCGTACCTATTGAAGTTTTGCAACAAAAAAGCACGGAAGTAAGAAGTGATCAACTTATTATAGCCGAGCTTAATTCCTACCTCCACGTTCACCTAATACGATAACCAAAACTTGCTCACCTCTAAGCCATAACACGTAAAACCCACTACATGTCATGAATGAAATATAAATTATAACACATGCAAAACACCATGGCTCAATAATGCCTCGGTATTCAATCTAGAATGAAGATACATCACAAATTCATCCTTTGTAAAACTATTCATCCACAAACAAATCAATAAATGATAATAATAATTATGAATTTTCTAGTTATATTACTAATATTTCAAATCTCCAACTTCAACTTACATATTTAACATCTTTCAATAATTATCATAGTCAAAATTCAGATATGCTTTAGCACCCCGAAATTACATCTAAATCATATTCCTTATATCACATATCAAGTCAAATCATATCATATTAGATTCATCTAATTTATAAATTAACATTTAGATAAAAAAAAAAAAACAAACATTTTTTCACCTTGTTGCAATAGAAGCAATGTCAAATCCTCTACAAAATGACCTAGATTTTGCCAAAAAAAAAAGTTGAAAAATTGCCATAAAATAAATAACATTTCGATTGACCCACCTAATACTATAAAAAAAATAATTGGTGAAAACAAAAAGTACAATATATTGAAAAATGTACTAAAGTAGGCAGCATCTGTAAATAAAAAAAATTAAGATTTACTCTCTTCAGATTCAACATCTTTCCTCTTCTTTCTTTTTGATTTATCCACATTCCAAGCCCCAACATTCATAACATCAGGACCTAATCCCATCTTCTCCAAACCTTAAACTAAATTTTCATGCCGTAAAACCTAAGAATATGGGAAAAGTACCACAAAATCTTTTGTGGAGGCCCTTTCGAAATTTTGTTAGACTTTTTATACTTTTTTTTTCTTACCTAAATTCTCTATAGTATAGACATTTATTAAAATTTACAAATTCATTCTTGTAAAGAATGCAATTGTTCCTACATACATCTATTTTCTCATATTCTAAGCCTAACACCTTTGTCATTTTCTTGGCCTCATACAATGACTTAGGCATACTATTTTTTTGGGGTAATATGTTCATAAGAGCTTCTAGTAATGCTAAAAAACCTACATCAAACCACCCAAAGTTTCCCTTCACATTAAAATTTTTCATTAACCTAGACAAGTTAAAATGCTTAGAACCCGAGAATAGTGGCTAATCAGTATCTTCAAGCATATCCATAAAAGACTCAAGATTTCCATCACAATACTCATAAGCATCTTAGACCACGTCTATAATATAATCCTTATATCTAAGGTCACGACTATTAGAATGGTCTTGGGAGTGTGTAGAAGTTAATTAGGGTTAATCTCTCCATGCTTAGTCTAAATATATATGTTGGCAAAAATTTCCTTTCAAACAAATGTGCTTTAATCTCTTCAAGAGTGTGAAGTTTTAGGTTGCAATAACTATTAATTGAACGTCTAAGTAACCTATGATTTTTTGAATTAAGCATTGTAAAATTCAAGAACCCATCAACCCTATTTTCAAACTGTTTTGATAATATGTTACTAAATACCCAATTTTTGTCCATCTTAAATTTAGTACTTGCTCACATACTATAACTTATCGTCAATTCAATTGGAAATTGAACATTTAATATTATATGGAACACAATTATGTTCCAAATATTTAATTTCAGTACGCACATCAAACATGAGAACAATAAATACAAACAAACAAAACATGCACAAATGAGCCACAAGTTATACAAACAATATAAACAGCATATACACAATAAACATATGCATATTAACTAACACAAATAACACTTCACTATCCAATCGCTTCACCACTGTGCAACTTCATACCACTCCATTGTGTTCACCAATCACAAAACTCCCAAATTTGTACAAAAAAGATAAAAAGAACATACCTAAAAGTAACATCAACAGCAACAACAATAAATATCATCTCCTAAATAGTAGCAATAGCAAGCAGAACTTCAAACAATAATGTCAAGCTGAAAAATATATTATCCCAAAGAAAAAATTATTTAAAATAATAATAAAATACTAACATCCCAAGTAATTATTTTAAGTTATATCTAAGTAATACGAAACAAAACATTTCATCATACAAATTATGTGCAATTTAAAGTTTTCTACACTTCACGAGCATATTAAGTAATGAAAATAAAACAACTTTTATCAACATAAATGGGTTTCAACATAAACATCACACATCATACAAACAAATCGAAGTAGTAATTAAGATAATGTGAATTAAAGATTGTTTTAACGGTTCTTTGGAGTATGCAGTAGCACGGAATGGGACAAAGACATGGGTGAAGTGACAAAGTGAGATGATCTAAGGTGTTGAGTAAAGGATTTGGCTTTGGCTGTTAAATGATGAAAGTGAAAGAATTGGGTAATTTGACTTAGGGTATTTTTGAGTGAAGTGTCAAGGGAAGGAAAACAAAAAGGCAAAATTAAGGCATAAAACGATGTAGTTTTTCCCTAAATTTTAATATTTTAACATTTTAAATAAATAAATAAAAATTAATAGTAAACATGTGTCAAAATGACATCGCTTTAATGTATCAAAATGACGTTATTTTACTATGTGATATTATAGTGTTAGAGAAGGCTGATATTATTTATGAAGGGTCAGGGAAAGCTAGAAATTGATACTGTTTATGAAGTCTCAATAAATACTAATACTTGTTAAAAGTAATTTTTTTTTTTCATTTGATTCTTCAATACTTTTTCTAAAAGCATCGAGACCCTAATATTAGTAAATGACATAATTTTATTAGTGTCCCACTATTATAACCAATATTTTATAGTATACCATCGTATATAATAAACAAATATATATATATATATATTTGAATATGTTTCATACGAAAATTATATTGTGATTTTTATCGTATTTTTATCCAATATTTTAGTTAATAAACCTTCAGAAGATCTTAAACTCTAATTTTTATTGTCAGTAATAAATAATAAAAATAAATAACACTAAATTTTTAAGAAAAGAA
>JAXCLQ010054750.1:5489-17873 GCA_035584115.1 Cedrela odorata | reverse complement strand
ATTTCAGGGGAGCGAATCCAGCAACAGTGTCAAAAATATTTAGTCAAAATCCGCGGCAGACCAGATTTGAAGATTAAACAAATTCCAGAGAGGGAGAGGCAACAAAACAGGGAAACGTCAACGTGGAGTGGATCCTAAAATTGTAGAATTGGAAGAAGCTTGGAATCTTCCTATAACGATAACCTCTAATTACAGACTAAACCCCAGAATCAGACCAATCTCAGAACTACTCTTCCCTTCTGTTCTCTTGTCTTGTCTCTCTACCATAATCACAACCACCCACCTGATGAAATGAACCACCCTTCTGTTCCTTTTTTCTGCTTTTTGTTATGGCTGCTGATTTCCGGCAGGGAAAGCTCTGCTGATTCCACGGCTCTAACGCGATCCCGAGGAAGATCCCTCTTGTCTCTTCCGTAAGTCCTCTGTTTTTAATTTAATTTAATTTAATTTTTCTTCAAGTTATTGTATGTTTTTTAATATAAGCTTGAAACTCAGCCTTTTTTTTTTTTTTTAAGACTTTAGTTTGAGCAAATCTTTAGGGGTTTTGGTTTGAGTTCCAGACAACCAGGAGGTGGGATTGGATTGGATTGGATTGTCTGACAGTAGAAACCTACCGGCTACTGGCTAGCTTCAAATTGCCTCTAGTTTTTATAGAATTCAACACGCACTTGACTGTTTCGTACATTCGTAGTCTTTGTCAGTGATCAAATGTTTTGACTTCGTCAGTCCGCTGCATTCTGCTTTAATTTGCTAGGTTGTCAGTTTTGATTGCATTTTCTTCTTGTACAGTTGGTATATCTAGGCTTAGTTTGGACTGTTGTACTTATCTCTGCTCTGAAAGTACGATGGCTAAACTGTTTGGTAAATACCAACTTTTGATGGGAACCACTCGTACATAGCCTTGTAAACTTACATGTTCATTGTGTATCTTTTTATTTTTTCTTCTTCAAGTTTATTTGGGTTCACATTGAATTAGTCTCGGATGCCTCCCCCGTTCAACTACCATATCCTGCTTATTCCATGTAATGAAGATAGTATTTAAGTTGCTAAGAAGTATAAAACTTCAGTTGATGCATCTTCTGGGAAACCTTACTATGAGAACCCCATGGATTTTTCTCTAGATGGGACTTCTGAAGGATACCAGTCTAGTATGTTGTTGAGGATTTGTGCATAACTTTGCCCATGAAATTCTAAGAATATAGATAAGATTACTTTTGAATTACTGCTACATCCTTTTCTAGTATAATGACTCCATAAGTACCAACACTAATACTTTGATTAATTTTTTTTATTGAGACAGTACACATGTTACAAGATTAGGTGCCGCTTTGGATGGAACAGTTTCATTGAGAGATAGTAATGCGAGAGTACTTTGGACATTTGCAACTGGACCGCCAATTTACTCTTCATATCAGGCTCCAGTGAACAAAGATAAGGATAAAGAAAATGTGTCTGAACCAAGCAACAGGTTTTTCATTGATTGTGGAGATGACTGGGGGCTCTATGCACACGGCTATCTTGGCAAAATGGTACAGCTATGAATGTCAAATTGTGATTGTTATATCAATGCCTTTCTAATACAGTGGTCTGCTGATGTTATTTCAATCTAAGGCAACTGAATTTGATGCTATATTTTTTCTACGTCTTCATATTTGGAATTTAATAATTACACTCATATAAATCTGTAAGTTCTACACCTTCTTGGTAGCCATTTCAAAATTGATGAACTATAAAAGAAAAAACTTGCCTTGCAGTTGGAAAATTCTCTCACCTATGAGAACTTCTTGATACCTATGCTGTAGATGATTATTCAAGCAAAAGAATTGTTTCAAGTGCATTCACCTGTATATGGATATTAATGGGTGCTAAAAGGCAATATTTATTCTATCTTGACTTTGACCTTAATTTGTTAACCTTTATTCTCAACCGTTGTCTGAATCCAAGCTCTTTTGTTGAGGTTAAAACGGTAGCTATTGCTACTTGAAGAGTAGAAAATCCCTCCTCAACTCTCTGCCTCAATACCATCCCAATTATAGAGGGAAACTATTTCTTCTAATTTAGCTACCATTTATAGGTGTAAAACTTTTCTACTTTAAATATGAATATCCCTTGCTATGGTATAATATGCTACAATCAGGTACAAGAGGTTTGTCTTTTTTCAAACTTCTATATTTTATTTGTCAACTTCTGTGTTGTTTCAACGCTTCCTTTGTTTCATGTTGGCCTGTAAAAGGTTTCTTAGGGCCTGATGTGTTCTAAAGGTTGAATTTACCAGTCAGATGTCACATACAAATGCAATATCTTGCTTAAATAAAATAAAAGGGGTTGTTTGGATCAAAGATTTCCTTGTTATTAATCAACAAAGTCTTCTTGTTGCTGTATAAATTGTTATCCTATTACCATGTTTGCATGCCTTAGTACACTTTAATCATTGCTTTATAGTTTTGTACTAGCAGAAACTTTCAGTGACTGTTGAAGACTTCATTAAAAGTACACCATACATATCGGAAGAAGGAGCAGTTACCCTCGGATCTAAGAAAACTACTGTGTTTGTGCTTGAGGCTAAGACTGGAAGATTGATTCATACTTATGGTTCACCTGATTCTTCGTCCACATTGCAGAGTGAGGAACAGGAGAGTGCTTCATATAAGCATGATAAAATTGATAAAGAGCTGGTGCACTCCAGTTCAACAAATACTAGTGAGATGCAACACAAGGAGCCTCACCGCCTTTTCGTTACCAGGACAGATTACACATTACAGTCTTTCAGTCCAAACTCAGACAAGGTTTCTTGGAGTATGACAGTAGCTGAAGTAGGATATACTTTTCTTTGTCAAGATACCGAGAATCCATTTATCACAGCTACTATGAATACAAGCTATGAGCTTGGTCCAGAAATTGGCCATGATTTTGATATGCCATTTTCATGTCAATCAAAAGGTGTTATCCAGCGTTTTCGAAAGCATGATAATTCAGATTCCTCTGGAAAGACATATCATGATGACTCGATGCTCCCATTGCCAGCTTCAGATCTAATGCTTCCTTCCCAACCTAAGGTTGATAGAACATCAAATAATCATGGAAAAACTAAGATGCTTCTGGCTTCTGCTCCAGACACCATGCTACCTATGCAAAGTAAGGATGATAAATTACCAGAACTTTATCATAATGATGAAGGTGATGCCGTCCTTGCTTTGCCTCCTTTGAAGACTAATTTTTCTGGGGTAGCTGATACTTATGATGTGAGAATGCCCTATAGTTATGTTTTAAGCCTGTGTTTTGAGCAGTCAACTGCATTGTTTCTCATTTTCTTATCTCTGGTTCTTGTGGGTCTTGTTGTTTATCGTAATGCTTTGGTGACTAAAGGAAAATCTTTGGTGAACGGGCATTTCAATAATTTGAATTCAAGAAATGCAGCATCAAAAAGGAAGAAAGTCCGCAAATCGGGAAAGAGTACTGGAAATGTTGAGAAAAAGGATAACATGTCATCTGCACTAAGTAAGGATACTGAACCATTTATGGACCTTAATAAACTTGTTGATTATGGGGCTCGTGGACGTAGGGTTGGTAAGTTATTTGTGTCAAATACAGAAATAGCCAAGGGAAGCAATGGTACCATTGTCCTTGAGGGAATTTATGAAGGTCGACCTGTTGCAGTGAAACGCCTTCTCCGAGCTCATCATGATGTGGCTTTTAAAGAAATTCAGAATCTCATCGCGTCGGATCAACATCCAAACATTGTTCGATGGTACGGTGTGGAGAATGACCAAGATTTTGTGTATCTTTCTCTGGAGCGTTGTGCATGCAGTTTAGATGATTTGATTCAAATTAACTCAGATTCATCTCATAACTCAGTCCTTAGTGAGGATCAAGCTACAAGAGCTATGGTTGAGTATAAGCTCCGTTTGGATTCAGTGAAGGGTATTGTGCAGGATCTGAATTTGTGGAAAGCAAATGGCCATCCTTCACCTCTATTACTGAATCTGATGAGGTTTGTTTAAAAGTCTTTCTGATACAGTGGCATTTTAAATTACGAGAGTATTAATTTCTGTTTTTCATTGCATACTTAGAATCCTGTTATTGTCTTTGCATCTAACCTAGAAAAAACCGGATTAACACTGGCATTAGCAGCATATTATCATTACGGGTTTGATATGTGTAACTAGTCATTGATCTTTCTGTGACACAGGGATGTGGTTTCTGGGCTTGTGCATCTACATGAGTTGGGAATAATCCATCGAGACTTGAAGCCTCAAAATGTTTTGATAATTAAGGAAAGATCTTTATGTGCAAAGCTTTCTGATATGGGCATTAGCAAGCGCCTCCTTGGGGATATGTCTTCGTTGGGTCATCATGCTACTGGAAAGTACTCTGTCTGGTTTTATTAACACCATCCATATATCTTACATTAGTAAACCAGAATGTCGACGTTAGGCCAAAGACAACCATCTCATGATGACTTATTTCGTATAATTGTTCTCAAAACAGAAATTTTTATGACTACACATCATGGTAGAACTAAGTGATCCTAGAGTCTTTTGCTGATTCCCATTTTCTGCTGTGTGTTTTATCTGTTAGAATTAACTGGTCATTGGTTGTTTTAGTCTGACATTTGTCAACTTTATTGCAGGTTGTGGCAGCTCTGGTTGGCAAGCCCCTGAACAACTTCTTCATGGACGACAAACTCGTGCTGTAGATTTGTTTAGTTTAGGTTGTGTCCTGTATTTCTGCATCACTCGTGGTCTACATCCATTTGGTGATCGTCTTGAACGGGACATCAATATTGCTAAGAACCAAATGGACCTTTTCTTAGTGGAGTGCATCCCTGAAGCTGAGGATCTTATTTCTCGCTTGTTAAACCCAGACCCCCAATTGAGGTAAGATAAAAATTTCCCTCAAATGCAAGTCCCTGGATTTAATATTAATACTGAAATGGTTGTTTCAGCCTGCTTAACTGTTTTATAGATTCTCTAATGTGTTCACGATGAAATACTTCTGATTTGTTGGTAGGCCATGTGCATTGGAAGTGCTGCACCATCCTCTATTTTGGAGTTCTGAAACGAGGCTCTCGTTTCTTCGTGACACTAGTGACAGGGTAGAATTAGAAGATAGGGAGACTAATTCTGATCTCTTGAAAGCATTAGAAAGTATCGCGTCACTGGCTTTGGGTACTAAATGGGCTGAAAAGATAGAACCTGTATTCATCAATAACATTGGCCGTTACCGCCGCTACAAGTTTGACAGCGTTCGAGACATATTGCGAGTCATACGAAACAAATTGAATCATTATAGGGAACTTCCAAAAGAAATTCAGGTTAATTTCTCAAACTGATGATTATTCAACAACCAAAATTAAATATGACCTGGACAAACCTGATGTATCAAAATGTGCATTCTCACATTTGCCTCCAAAATCTTGTAGGTGATGATGTATAGCTAATACTTTATTTATCTTTTTGGTGACTATTTCAGGAACTTGTAGGAACAGTTCCAGAAGGATTTGATGGATATTTTGCAAGTCGATTCCCTAGACTGTTGATTGAAGTATATAAAGTTGTATGCAGATACTGCAGAGAAGAAGAATGCTTTCAGAAATATTTTGAAAGCAATATTATCTAAAATTCTAACTCTTATCTAATTTCTGAAGAAGATTTGTGGTGAAGAGTGTGCTGCGGTTGGCCAAGACAAGAACGAGGGAAGCCATGCTCAATCTGTTTTTTTCTCCATCATTTGCAGTTGTGTATAATTATGAATATGACTGTAATATATATGTAAAAATAAACTTTAAATTAATGTAATATATTTTCGTTCATGAAACAACCCAGTTTGTTTATTGGTTCTGCTTTCTTGTTTCTAATCCCAGAAAGAAAACAACTGCTTACCCTGGTCCATAAGCTCCTGATTTAACTTTAGTAACCGCGCAAAGCTTAAAACTTAATCTGAAAAAACTGCACCAAGTCTTTGAGTTTTAAGACAGTTTTTCAATATGTCTCCTGTTGGAGTTACTCAAAACTTCGTCTTCACTTCTGTGGGAAGTTCATTCTATATGCCTTCTCTTGGACCGGCGTTTTACTTCATCTTCTTTTTCGTTAACAAAGGAAAGAAATGTCTGAAGACGTGCAGAACGTGAGCTTCGACCATTAGACTCTACATCCTCAGGGTAATGACGGCTGAATTGGCGTACAATCTGCATCAAAAATGTGAAGAGAGCGAGCAAGGAAGCTAATCCGCATAGAACGTAAAGACCCCAGAAGCTTTTAAGCTGAAGTCGATCAACTTCTAGCTTTGCACCTTGCGAACTACAGGCACTTCTCAAAAGCCATTTATCATGCATCCTCTGAAGATCCCCATTCTCTGACAGCTTCAATATAGCGGTCGACATGTCAACAGCTAAAGGTGAGTCTCGAGGAAAGGCCTGATATGATAGATGAATGCATCAATTATAAGAGCAAAGAATGTTGCTATACTACAGAATGATGCAAAGAAACTTACAAATCCCCAGCCATTTTTAGTAAACTCTTGACCTACAATACTGAATTCACATCTGGTTGAGAGGAAGAGCTCTGCGTATGCACGGTCATCAACCACAGCCGCGACACCACCCCTATGGGGTCCATCATTCAAGGCTTTAGCGTACTCTTCTTGTGAGTTAAAAGGTACAAGTCTTGATTCATCAATACGGAGTTCATCGACTAAGTAGTTTCTTGTAAATGAATTCTGCTGATAACCAATCGGGTCTTTGCTTGATCTTAAACTATCAATTCCTTTAATTGGAGAAGAAAGTTGTTGCACCGTAAGAATTGAAGTCAAGCTAGCAGTGTAGCTCGAGTTAATTATAAGAACTACAAATAGCCATATGATTAGCACTAGACGACCAAGTGTGCTGACGATGTTTTCTTCTGCATAAGAACCCAAAAATAAGTAACTTCCATTAGTCTAATTACAGAATACAATTCGTAAAACGCAAGAAAGTTAGCACCGTTTAACTTACTATGCGCGAAGAACATTGTTGAAAAGCTAAACCTGCAGACCAGAATTTATAATTGAGTGAAGGTCTCATTACCATGTATGAAATTGATACATTCATTTTGCCAGGTACTCACCAGAAAATAGTGACAACTTGTCTTTTAGGTGATCCTCTGAAATCATCATTTGTCCTATGCTCCAAAATCCAAATAACTGCACCTACAGCGAAAAAAAAGACCGCGGTGACACCCCACATCAATGGAGTAAACGGCCTAAAAAATGCCCAAGCATTGGAATTCATCTTCCTAACTGGAGCAACCACAACTAGTCCTGACTCAATATATGGCTGAGTGAAGTCCGCCATTTTTGTTCGGTTAGTGATTATTGCTATGTCACCTACTGCGGCATCATAAAACTGTATGGAACACGAAAGCTAGATGATCAGGAAACAGTTGCTAAAATTATCAAATTCTTAAAGAGGGTTGCTTGACAATACTCACACCAGCTGTGATCAAACGTACAAGCTCAGTACGACTTGGGTTATTACGGCCATCGCCAAATGGGACTAATTTGTATGGGACAGCATATGGCAATAAGTTAATAGCAGCAGTGAATACATCAATACAGAAGCCAGTGATCGTATCATTTCCTTTCACCGAGACAAATTCACGAAAACTAACCCGATTTGGCACTCCAATTTTCAAATGCCTTCCATTATTAGGAAAAACCCAGCCACGGGGCTTCTGTATGGTTTGTCCAGGCCAGACGACACTGTGTAGCCTTTGATTTGAGATGGAACGATCAGGCAGCATTGAGTACAGTGTTTCCGGAGGCACAACTGATAGGCCGGAATAGTTAGACCAATAACCAATCCTTCTATATCCTGTCCCAATCACATTTATGATTTCATATGCAGGATTCATAAGATCCCTATCTGAATTAAACTTGATAGGGCCGGCAGTACCGGTCATATTAACTTGTAAAATGCTATCAAGTAACAAGTTCCCTCCATTGAAAATGTTCAAAGCATTAAGCTGCAAATCTCCATGTATCACCGAAAGTCTAGAATCTTTTGAAAATGATAAATTCCCTCCCTGCTTGAAAAATGAATCAATTGCCTGAGCAAGCAGCCGCACAGTATCATAAGCATACAGACCATGAGTATTGAAACCAAGAGGGCCGTTAGATTTCTCTCCAACAGTCAAGTTTCCCCACCTAGAAATAAATTTCCTTTTGAGTACTGAATCTGGTGTGTACATTCGTAATGTAAGAACTCCTTGAATATCATCAATCACATTAGGAGGAAAGGGAGAATTAGTATCAATTTCAGTTGAAAGCCAACTAGTAGCTATCCACACATATCCAGTTCCCATCATTCCAAGATATTGAGCCACATGAAATACCACTAGACCCCAATTGGCATGAGTGTGAACAACAAGAATCCGTGACTCAGTTAAAGCTACCTTAACCAGTAAGTCAGTGATTTCATCCTTGGTTGCTTCAGGGCTCAAAGGCGCTTTGAAAGATAACCTACAACGTTTTTCAGCAAGCTTATCTCCTAATGCAGCTATCCCATTTCTTCCATGATCATCATCTCCATAGATTGCAATTACTTCTCTCCATCCATAGTGATTTACAATTTCTGCTATTGCAGCCATCTGATATAGATCACTCTGGGTAGTCCTGACAAAATATGGGAACTGAAGTGAAGACAAAGTAGGGTCTGTTGCGGAGAAAGACAAGAGAGGAACTTGAAGCTCATTTGCAACATGAGATATTACATGGGCTGTCACAGAATCCTGGGGGCCAATTATTGCCACTGTTTCTGCTTCCATGAAGTGTAAGGCTGTATAAAGAAGAAAAATCATACAATGAAGAACCATACAACCTATTAAATGTTAGCAATTCACTAGCTTATATGCAATGCAAACAAAAACAAAGTAGTATATCGAAGGATATACCCTCAGCAAGGCCAAGAAATCCACTGTGATTGCTGTCCTGTATTGCAAGATTAAGCTTTGTTCCACCAAGAGAAGTTAGATCAGAATTCACATCTTCGATAGCAGTTTCTATTGCAACTTTCGCAACCTTGCCAACAGCAGTTTTGAGTGAGAGAACTGCCCCAATATTGACAATACGAGGTCTAGGAGAAGCTTGTGTGGTAATGCCATGCAGAAACAACTCGTAGTAGAAAATCATTAACATCAGAAGCCAAGATAATTTCATGGTGACTTGCATAATCAACAGTTAACTCACCCCTGATCTACCTTGTTCTTGTCAAAAAGAACCTATTTGACAATGGAAGAATTAGTTGAAAGTCCAAATTAAAAACACACAGAAATTCCAAAAAGATCTTTTATTTGGAAAACAACAGGAACATCTATGCAAGCAAGCAAAGCACATGCATACCAATTTATCCAATAATATGAAGCCAGGGCTGGTAAAGTATAAATATGTAGACTGAAGAAAGTAAATGATGGACTGACAAATTTAAAGTTAATAAGAGCATCCAGATCTAAACATGATATTCAGAAACCGAAAAAACAGAATAACTATGACATCATAAGCCAATTCCCAGGTTTTGGTGTTCTAAATAAATCAAAAGCCCACAAGATCCTTCAAGGAGAAAGAAAAACAGGAAGAGATATCCAAGCAAGCATAAAATATGCAAATGGGTAAACAGTTACAGGACAAACAAAGTAAACAGCAGCAGACAAATTCCATACTCAGAAGAAGAAACTAAGGTGCTGACCAAAGGCGACAAGGAAAAGAAATCCTGGGAAGCTTGATATAACTCACAGAACATCAGCAGACACATATTTGAGCCATGGAAGAAAACAAGACCATTGGCATATTATTTGAGACCCTGAGCTGCTTGGAGGGAAAAGAAAATTAATCAATGAAGTTTTAACAATATGATCAATAAGGTTGTAAACCTATACCTGAAATACGCATGAATTTGATATATGTATGTGAAGAAGAGAATTTCTTTATCTTTGGTAGTGATAATTGTCACCGTTGTTCATGTATGATACGGGCAACGCAATCCACATGCCTGATGCCACAAACCAAGGCGCATAACAATCGTGCAAATAAAAGAAAGGGTGTTTTGAGGAATTTAATTGGATGGAAAATAGAAAAAGTGGCCCATTTTAAAGTTGCAGTAACTAGTAAGTGCTCTGAAAATGATTGTAAGGCTGAAAGCTTTGGTTTCTGGAGAAAGATCTGAGTGGACTTTTCCCGTTAGAGAACCTTTGAAAATTCCACCTCTAATAAATTGTAAAAAAATACAAAAAAACAGGACCAGATTTCTTGATCCCATGTTGCAAAAGCAGATTACGTTTTTCTTCATTCTCAAGGATCCCCAACAAAAGGTTTCTCCCAAGATTTTCCTTTGTATTGTTTGCTTACATAATCATTTAGTCACACAAAAACAACATATCTACAGATATGTAAATAGCTTCATCTATTTTCATCCTGGGTGGTATTTGGTTATCACAGTCGATTCAAATTTTACTCTGGATAATTTTGAGCTAAATCTGAACAAGTAAAATGAGTGATGTAGAATTTCTCCTTTTTTGTGGTCTTCTAACAATAAAGTGTAAATAAATTCTGTAAACAGTAAACCTTATTTTCATTTATCAACATCTGCACTGCACTGTAAAATGTTTAATGTCAGTATTATGACTACATGACTTAACAGCTGTTATGTTTATAACCTCTAAATCTTCAAGGTAGCAATGCAAGAATACGAAATGTTTATAATATAAACAAAAATATATTTATTTACACTTTACTGTTTACGAAATATTGTTTACTGATTTACTCTAGTTCTTGGTAATGGAGAAGTAAAGGCACCATATTTTAGACAGAAATAAACTTGGAAGTCATGGTAAAATCTGCAGAGTCCCAAAGCAATGGAAATTTTGGGATTTGCATGAAGTGTTGCTTTACACAACAATACTTTTTGTTATCTTCTGAAGTGATGAAACAATGCTCCATGATCTATTTGATCTAAAAACTCTGCTTCTCTTATTAGTCTCTTTCCCTGCTTAATCTTTTGTTCTTGAGTGCATGTTTTTGTCTATATATGCGCGAGGATCTGTCTGGTGGAAAGGCTTAAAGACAAGGCTTTGATAAGTTGATTGCATGTATTCATAGGAATCGTGGTACTGGAAACAGATTTAATTTAATTATATCTTCTTTTTTTCCTTCAAGCAGGAACCAGATATAGGGATTATGAACTTGAAGCCGCAGTCAGCTGATGATTCTGAGTTTCAAACTGTATTCCGTTCAGGTAGCGGCTCCGAGAAAGGACCAAAACCATACATGGAAGATGAGTACGTCTGTATCGATAATCTCAAGGAACATCTTGGTTCAGCTTCAAACCTGTGTACTTCCGGAGCATTTTATGAGGTATGTCACTTGCTGTTACAAATAGATACTTGGATAATTAGGTAAAAATTTCAGTCAATTTCTTTAAAGTGCAATCAATAATGTCATGCTGATGGTTTCTAGTGCATAATACATCGAGCTTATACGTCATGATTGACTAGGACTTTACTATAACGAGTGTATTTGGTTAATCATTTATGTACAGAGTTCCTTTAATCATGAGTTCTTTATAACTACAGGTGTTTGATGGACATGGTGGTGTTGATGCAGCATCATTTACCAAAACCAACATCCTCAAGTTTATTGTCGAAGACACGCACTTTCCAGACGGCACTAAAAAGGCTGTTAAAAGTGCTTTTGTGAGGGCAGATCATGCAATTGTAGACACTAAGTCTCTCGATAAATCCTCCGGCACCACCGTCTTGGCTGCCCTTATGTTGGGCAGGTGTGGTTACTTACAAGTCATAATTTACATACATCTGCCTGTTAACTTCTTTATGTTTCGTTTTGACTCCGACTCTTACAGGACCATGCTGATTGCCAAATGTTGGGGATTCCCGAGCTGTATTGGGCAAACGCGGAAGAGCAATTGAACTCTTAAAAGATCACAAACCAAAATTAAGAATTGAAAAATTAGGCGGAGTGAAATATGATGGCTATCTGAATGGCCAACTATCCATAGCACGAGCTCTGCGAGACTGGCATATCAAGGGCACTAAAGGTTCAAACTGCCCTTCAAGCTCCAAGCCAGAATACGAAGAAACGTTTCTGACAGAAGATGAGTTTTTGAGTTGTGATGGACTTTGGGGAATGTAACGAGTAGCCGAGGGTTTTCGATCCCATAGGCCAAAAATACTTCTCAAAAACACTTCTCCTTTTGAGTTTATGACTAAGCTTTTAAATAAATTATATTTAACATTAATTATCTATTTTTTTAATAAAAATTTTTTTTTTATTAATTATTTATTAAACTTAAAATTTTAAAATTAAAATTTCGTTATTTGATTATAATTTTTTATGTGA
>JAXCLQ010054740.1:0-17874 GCA_035584115.1 Cedrela odorata | reverse complement strand
CTACGAATCCTACAAAAGAAATTGTGGGTGTCACAGTAATACCCTATTTTGTGATGATTTTATTAAGATATTAAAAAGTGTAAATTCTGAAAATTTTGGGAAATAGGTGATGTTCGGTGTGTCAGAAAAAGTGTTAGTGGAAAATGGCAAGTATAAATATATAACTAAAATAGATTGTGTTAATTTGATTTTAGATACGTAATATTGATATAAGAACATATACGGGAAAGCGAGAACAAAAGTAAGTAGATCATGCATGCATTTTAATATTTTAAAATTATGCAATATTCGATGTTATAATGAAAAATATGATTTTAATGTTTGGTACGCCAACGTGATTTTATAAAATGATTATTGGAAAGAATTGTGAATTTAAATGTTATGTGTTGATATCGCATTTATAAAATGAATATGAAATGTTGTTAATGGGTGAAATATTTGAATAAAGTGCATTTTATGGTTCAATCATTAGTTATGTTATTTTTACCTAACCCGAGTCTCATGTTAAATGCGAGGCTTGCAGGTTAGTAAGAATTTTGTTTAAAATGTCGTGCGCATTTCTGTTATGACCGCTATATACGAAATACGTAATTACATTTTGAATCCAGGTCACCATAGGTGTAGGTGACACTAACTAACTAAGCAATTTTGTATATGTTTATATTACGAATAAATTCTGTGATTGGAAAAATTTAAAAATGCATTGATTTGTTTAACCTTTATATTGTATACTGCATTGACATATAAAAACATACATAATTTGCTTACTGAGATTGTATCTCATTATTTATTTTAAAAATATTATTTTTCAGATAATAGTACATAAAAGTGATAAAGTACACGAGCGAGGGTTACTAGGCGTGTTTGAAGTAGATAATAGTACATAAAGGTGATAAAGTACACAAGCGAGGGTTACTAGGCGTGTTTGAAGTTTTTATGATATTTGTAAAATTGTAAGATAGCTAAGTGATAAGGAGTGTAATATATATAGACTTGTATACATAAGAAAGTTTGTTAATTGAACTGTGTAAGATTTGTGTAATAAAAGTAATGCATTGTTTATTAAATGTGAGAATGGTATTTGAGGTTAAAAATAGAAAATGGGTGTTACAGATGATGCCTTTGATACTTAAGGATGTGGCGTTGAGATAGTTCTAATCAACCCACAAAATATTGAAGTGACATACGCATTGAAGTTTTGGTTTAAAATAACCAATAATGAAGTAGAGTATCAAACACTTTTAGCAAGGCTGAGAAAAACAAAATCCATGAAAGTGAAAAAGGTCTATAGAAGAAGTGATTCTTAACTTATAGTAAATCAGATGAATGGGCAGTTCCAAGCTGAGAAGGGAAGATGAAGGTTTACCTAGACAAAGTGAAGGAGATAACGAAGAGATTTGATGACGTAATCACAGAGCAAGTACTGAGAACATCAAATGCTCATGCAAATTCCTTAGTGAAGTTGGCATCTACAATTGTAGGTAGATTGCCGAAGATTATATATGTCAAATACATTGAGTAACCAAATGTTGAATAGAAAGAAAAATGTTGAAAAGTAAATGATATTTGAATGATAGAATCTTGGATGGATCCGATAAGAGCATATATTAAGCATAAGTGCCTATTGGATTAAAAGAACGAAGTAAGAAAACTAAGGTATTGATATGCCAATTACAATTTGATAGACAAGATACTCTATAGAAGGGGATACACAACGCCGTGTCTAGTTCTAAGGTGTTTGGATGTTGAAGAATTTAACTATGTGCTAAGGTAGATTATTTAGGTATCTATGGTAGTCACATTGGAGCCTAGTCTTTGTCCTTTTGAGCCCTCAGACAGGGATACTATTGGTCCAAGATTTATCAAGATGCAGTTGAGTTAATAAAGTCTTACAAGAGTTGTTAGATCTATAGGGATGTTATACAAAAACTACTCGAAAATTTGACCAACATAGTTAGTCATTGGCTATTTACGCAATAGGGTTTGGATTTTATAGGGTTGTTGCTGATATGATAAAGACAAGTACAACTATTTCACGAAATGAGTGAAAGCGAAAAAGTTAGTGAAGATCACTAAGAAGAAGACAACGGTCTTTGTTTGGAAGAACTTGATATGCCAATTTGGAATTCCCCATGCAATTATTACTGAAAATGACAAGTAGTTCAACAATGACAAATTCAAAGAGCTTTGTAAGAACTTGGGAATTGATTTAAGGTTCATATCACTTGTACATCCATAGGCAAATGAACAAGCTGAAGTTGCAAAGAAGATGGTAAAAAAGACTTTAAAGCTAAAATTGAGGGATAAGAAGGAAATCTGAGTACAATAATTACCATAAGTATTGTGAGTTTATAGGACGACAACTCAAACAGCCACTAAAGAGACCTCTTTATCACTTGTATTTGGTTATGATGTTATTATACCTATCGAGATTGGGGCACCAACCTATAGAGTCTTGAAGTATATCGAAGAAGGAAGTCGAGAAGCAATACTTGTACATTTAAACCTATTGAAAGAGAAAAGAGAACAAGTAAAGATATGAGTAGTGACATATCCGCAAAGAGTTATTTAGTATTACAATAAGAAGGTGCGAGCTTCACAATTTACAAAAGGAGATTTAGTTATGAGGAAAGTTACACAAAGTATTAGGCACCCAATAGATGAAGAATTTGGCTCAAACTGAGAGCAATACTTGTAAACTCAGTTCTTTGAGCATAAGGGTAAAGTAGTCATTTATATGACATTTATTGCACACATGCATGAAAATGGTTAGTTGACATAGTATCGAGGCTTAAATGAATTTAAATTTTGTTCAATGATATGAATATGATAAGTTAAATGGTATGAGTATAATTAATGTGATATAGTGATTTAGAATTTTCATAAGTTGAATTGCGGAATGTTCTCCTACGCTGAAGCATTTGACGATCTCGCTAAGTATAATTAATGTGATACTTATGAAGGAAAGTATCAATCCTTTGTAAGACAGTAGCTTAAGAACACATTTTGGATCAAACAAATCGACACCTTCTTCAAATGTATCGATATATGACAAAGAGTTCGATACTTAAGGGAGGAAAAGTATCGATACATTTCTCAAGGGTATCGATACCTTGAAAAGAAACGGATTGATACCTGAAGCCCAGTATATCGATACTCGGGGTTGCGGAAAATTTTAGAATCGAACCATTAATGAACGAATCGATACCTTCTTTAAAGGTATCGATACATAGCCCAAAAGTATTGATACTTCGTTTAAATGTATCGATACTTTAGGCAAAATAGGGTAAAATGTATGGGCAAATGAGTCATTTCACACTCATTTATATATACCCACAAGGGGGAGATCGACCTCATTGCCTTCTTCATTTATTTTTCTCTTCTCTCTCATTAAAAAACATTCTCTCACCCTCTCTCTCAGATTCCTCCCCAAATCAAAGCTAAACTCTGAGGTATTGACCAATTTATACTTCTCATGTGATTCCTCATCATTCCCTTAACAATGTGATACCGTATTTGGCTTGAAACAGCAAGGATAGGCAGTGAACACGTTAAGGTTTAGAATTGAAATGGAGTTTTCAGATTTAAAGGACAATGTGAAGCTTATGAGAACATCTACAGGCTAAAGGTAGATCTATTAACTCATTAAAAGTTAAATTTTTGAGAATGTGAGCATGTTAAAAACCTAGGATTCACTGTTTATGCGAGATTTAAGTTAATTTTCGCATAAGAAATGATATTTGTGTTGATTTGGGGTTAACTAGAAGTATATAATGCTCATATACATGTTGGATATCATTTGGAATGACTAAATCTGCTTTTGACGGAAATGTGAGTTAGGAAAATTCACTGCCATGGGATTTTAGTGATGGAAATCGAATAAATGACACTCATAGATTAGCCTCGAGAAATATGTTGTGTCAACGAAGAGAATTAAGTCATGTTTTCCACGAGTATTGTATTTAATGCATATGTATTATGTTATTTGAAAACTTGGAATTCATTATATATGCATGTGTAGTATTAGGTTCCAAGAACCTGAGAGAAGTATCGTTTAAGCGTGAGGATTAGTAGTGGGAGTGGATACCCTCCCCTTTGTTGTGAGTAAATTTATACATACATCTTATGTAAATAAAATGCATGTCATAGTTATATGTATTCTTGTGTGTAAAACGAGCTATTTTATGATTGAAATGAAAAGGGTTCAATGTGTTTTATCTGATATTGGGATATTATGATTATTTGGTTTGTTATTATAAATGATTTGAAATGTATACATGCTAAGATGGTCGGGAAAGCCTGAATTGTTTAAATGGTTTAAATCATTGTTGAAAATGATTTGCATAAATGAAAGGGCCGGGGAGGCCAAGATTTGTTTTATATGATGTATAATCATTGCTTTTGAAATGATTTGTAAATGCATGTATAATAGTGATGTGAGGCCGTCAAGGCCAAATGTTATTGTATGGACAATAGGCCAGGATTTTTATTATATATACAGGGCTGTAATCAATGAACGGACCTATGAGAGGCCGCAGAGGTTACTGATGCCACAGTAGGGCTGTATAAGAGAGATTAATTCAAGGTAAGCTCACTGTGTGCAGTTAAGGGACCCTATAGAAAGTCTTGGAGGCTTGATAGGGATCTCATGGATTTGACGGATTACGAGGATAGTCACTCATATCACTAAGTGACTACTCGAGGCCAATATCAGTGAGACGAGCCAGTTTTATAACTTGCATGCTTTCATATTAAATAAATGATTTTACAAAGTATGAGAAATGATTTTCTATTTGATAAATCTTTATTGCATATGGTTTATGCATGAAAAGCCTACTGATGGTTACGAATTTTATCCCAACCAAAGTAGCGCGTCGAGGACGTATGGCCAACCCGATTGATTATGTTTTAGAACTATTGCAGACCAATGAAATGCTTTGTTATCATTGATTTACATGGATATATGTATATATATATTTTCAATACATTGTGAAATTAATCTCAATATCTATATTTGGAAATGTGTGTGCATGTATGTATATCGGTATGTATGTATTTACTTACTGAGTATAGTTGTATACTCACCCCTTACAATTTTAGCTTTCAAGCTAAGAGCGTTAGTCCTCACTAGACCGGTAGTGGCAGTAGAGTGCACTCGACGCACTTGGTAGGTTATTTCTCCCTTGACTCACTTATGTTATTGGAGTCCACTGTATATGTAAAACCTTTGAATTTGTAATACTTTCTGAATTTGTATTATTTCGGATAAATGTATTTTTCCTAGGATTTGGACTTTGTTTTGGATTATGAGAAGAAATTATGAACTCTGATGACTTTGAAAGAAACTTATTATTTTGTTCAACCCTTGTGTAATATCTTTGATTTGATATTTTTATATATAAATTTTCCATGTTGTGGATGAATTTGATCAAAAAGATCAATTCTTTGATATAATTCCATGGATGAGAATTTATTTTAATAAACTATTTTCAGGTATTGAGTAAATGATTTGATAGCCTTACAGGCTCTTGTGGTACATCCTAGATATAGAGGGTGTGTCATGAGGGTCTGTGGCGATTGTCACAAGAGGACTCTAGGGTCGGGGTGTGATAGACTATACAAAGTATTGAAGATGGTCAAACTAGTGGCATATCAACTTGCATATGCAGATGACTGAATCATCAAGATACCATATAATGCAAATATGCTTAAAATAGTCTTTTAACAGATTGTTATTTGACATTTCAATGTATTTCCTGATCACTCGTACTTAATGAAATTTATGACCTTTAAGATTTCAGATATATCTCGTCTAACTTCATTCCTACAACAATGTGTTAGGATTTGGGAATAAATTTGCTCTAATGT
The DNA here is from genome assembly GCA_035584115.1 of Cedrela odorata. Taxonomy (NCBI): domain Eukaryota; kingdom Viridiplantae; phylum Streptophyta; class Magnoliopsida; order Sapindales; family Meliaceae; genus Cedrela; species Cedrela odorata. The sequence goes on along the minus strand of JAXCLQ010054740.1, from coordinate 12,006 downwards.
GTTGAAGCTTATATAAATTCAAGAGTTCTCGGAGACCTACAAACACTCCAATGTGTTAAAGTCTATACAAGTTTGAGAGTTCTCGGAGACTTACAGGCATTCTACATGTGTTAAGGCTTATTCAGGTTTGAGAATTTTCAAAGACCTATAAGCACTCCAAATATGTTAAAGCCTATATCGGTACAAGAGTTCTTAGAGACCTATAAGCACATACAGTCTATAACATTCTGAGGATTATCTAAAGTATTAAGGTACGAGAACAATTACTTGGTGAATTTTTTTACTTCTTAATTTATATGCCAAAATGTGATTTTATCTCATAAATTATATTATACACTGAGATGAGATCTTAAGCTCAAAAACATTTACTTAGTTTATTTATTTCCTCTTAAACTATATTACTATTTGGAAACAAATTTCACTTATCAGAAGTAACAACTGTCATATAATTGTGCGAAAAAACTACTGGAAGATCGTAACTGAAAATTATGCAAGTTTTGAATTTTTTAAACAAATTTAAATAAAAATAACAAGTATATAGAAATTATACCCCATATTGTAAATCTGGAAAAACTAAACGTCTTTAGTTACCTTTAAGTGCATCCATACGTTAATTTGTTGACGATATTTCTGATTTATATGTTGGAAGACTTGATTAAGATTGTAATATAACTATTACAAGCTTCAATAAGCCTTGAACATTTTTCTACAACTAGAAAAATGTTCATAACTATCAAAAAATAAGATATTATAAGAGAAAATTTTTTTTCTCTTTTCTTTATTCTTTTTCCTTTTTTTTTCTTAGAAAATGTCAAAGGAAAATTCTCTCTCTCTCTCTCTCTCAAAGTGGTCAAATTTTCAAATTTTTTCATTCTCTGAATTTCTATTTTATTATTATTTTTATTTATACTTATACATATATCAAAATATATAAATGAAAGCAAATTTGACAATTTTTCATTGGTGGATTCCAAATTCTAGGAAATTTAATTTATTTATTAAAGTTTTTGATTTTATCAAATTACTTAACAATTAAGTAATAATAAATAATAATAATAAAATCAAATACTTATGTGTCAAAATCTTTACCATTGATTTTTATTATTATGGATAACTATTAACAGGATTTTGACACTTGGCCACTTTACATGATATTATTTGTCAAACAAGTATTTAATTAAATATTTTAAAAACACTTAATTCATAAATATTATGTGTCATAATTCATACCTTTGATTTAAATCATAATGAATAAGTATAAGGAAGATTTTGACACTTGATAACAATTTAATTTTGCCATTTGTCAAATCAATGATTTATTTGGTTTTATTACTTAGCAACATCTTATGTTACGAATTGTCAAACACAATTTAATTTTGTGATTTGTCAAATCAATGATTTATTTGGCTTTATTACTTAGCAACATCTTATGTTACCAATTGTCAAACAACTATTTATTTAATTTACAATAACATTTATTAAATATTAATAAATAAACTAGTTTATTTATTAATATATAAATTAAACAATATATCAATCAGTCTCATATATATCTGTAAATCATACTTATGGTATTACTAAATTATCGAAATATTTTTCGAACTTACAGGTGCTAGTTCATTATTGATGAAAATTTTATTCTTTATTTTTAAAGAATGAAATTGTTTTTCGATCAACTTATCAAAGTAATTTAATTTTCATCAATAAGAAACATCATTAACTGGCTTAATGATATTTATTTTATTTATCTTCAACTTACCAGTTAATGTGTATATGAGCCAATATAAATCATTTCGCATCACTTCGGTACAACTCATTGTAATCGAAATTCCCAATGATTATAAGTGACCTCTAGTAAGATATCATGACCTCCAGAACACAGAAAATATATTTCCAGATAAACACATATAGTCGCACTTACATGTAGTAAAGTCTCTCTATTATCGACTCTCGATCAAGTGCGGGCCATGGTGTCGTCAAACCCCTAATTCGATCATAGGATTAGAAACTCAATCATATACAGGATTTGCGTATCTGCAAAACTCATTTTTTGAAATTGCTTACTCTATCCAAAGTTTTGATTCCCACATATTGCAGTTCTACTTAGGATTTCAAGCTCAAATATTTGAGCCAACATATTTCATATTAATCATCACTTGTTCGCATACAATCAGAACACATTACCATCAAGTTTCTTTCACTAGGCGTGTCTAGCCTAGTGCGATATACACAAGTAAACGATATGACTCAATGCAGAAAGTAGCCATGATATCTCAGGTCAAAGAACTAGTGGTATACTAGTACAGCTGTGTCATGAATAATTGATTGTGGATATTCACTCATGTGATTTGTCACGTTTAGTCACGTTCAGGAACACGTTCTTTAACGTATTATCCATGTTTATGCTTTTGTGACATGAGACTCGCCACCCAACTATTAGCATCCAATACTAATTATTGGTAGCATTCAAACACGCCAGTCATGCAACGTCATCGTTCACAATGATATTACATCAACCGAGAACATTTTTAGATGTATTTAATTGGAGACTATATACTCATATATACAACTTTTTACAGATAGTCTCTAAAACATAATACATTTTAGGACCTCATTTTTGTTAATCATAAATAACTAATATTGCAACAACTACCACAAAATGGTGAATAGTATTATATCGTTAATTATAAATAACTAACTATTCACGATTAACTATTAATATGTACAAATTATATATAGCTCGAACTTTATGACACGATTAGTTTTAGGGCATATCTTCAACAATTATGTGCCGAAGTGCAAACATAAAAGATATATATAAGGAATAAAATAGAGAACTAAAACTACATTAATTATCAGCATTTAATCCTTCAATCTCATTTTGAACACTTGAGGAACTGGCAATGTTTGCTGGATCTTCAATGTTGCTTAGTTGAAGACCAGTTTCTCTAGCTCTAGAGCTTTGAATTTCAACATTGGATGAGTGATTCTTGGTATGCAGATGGTTATTCGTATTGTTTTCTTCCCCTACCTCTGTAGCAATAATCTCAGCATTGTCATCATCACCTTCGTCTGCTTCATCCTCGTCGTTATCCTCAATTGGTTGGATAAATTGGGTGAGTATCTAATACATCCATGTCAGATCCGTCTCAAGATACCGACACTTGAAAAGGTTGAGTGTTTCTTTGAAACTACATACTAGATTTTCCTCAGTTGCTATTCCTAGACTCCCCAACGTAGACGAGATCTACAGACAAATTTTTTATTTTTTCATCCAATTTACCTTTTCTTCTCTTGCTTGATCTACTAGACTCTTCAACTTGGCTAGCTCAAGAGTAAGAGTGTCAACTCTCTTTAATGAGAGGTCAATCTTTTCATGTATCTTCTTAAACTAACCTATTAAATTTTCAATCTCTATTGAAAGTGCCAAAGTCTTCAATCCTTTATGGACAATTGACAAAATTTGATACTAATAGTTAGTAAGGAGATGAAGTCTCTGAAAAATAGTAAAATTATGAGTTAGCAGACAAATTAAGGAACATTAGTTGAAATTTAGTAGAAAAGAAAATACATTTGTCACAAAATTCATGATAGCTAATATGACTATAAAGGAGAGAGAATTTCACCTTTTCCGATCACTCCCTTGGAATGTAACCTTCAATTGAGTAGATTAGAAGAAGCATAAACTTATATCAAACTGTCTTTGCTTCCTTGATATCAAAGCTGCACAACTTGCAATTATACTGTCCTCAGATGTGGTAGAAAATTTTCGCTTCTTTCCCTTAAGAAGGGCAACGACAACTTCTTCATTTGCGGTTTGCTTGTCCTTAACATCAGCTTTATCTTCTGTGGACATCAACTTTTTTACTTTATCTTTTGCTTTTAGATAAAGAGTAGGAGTAAAGGTACCATCACATATTTCTTCAGTTTAGCAATTTTCTGCTCATGTCTCATCTTAAATAGCTTTTTAATGTCTGCCGCAAGGCCTCTATCCTTCTTCTTCTCAGCTCTTTTTGCACCATTTCTATAAAAAAAAAAATTATATGAGAACTACATGTCGAGATCCTAAGATGATATTAAAAATTCAGTAATCACTTCCTTTTCTTTTATGTGTTGATGGGGTGACAATTGTGACTAGATCTAAGCTTTGCAAGCTCTGATGAGAGAATAAATTGGCGCTAAGAGTACTCACAACTGGCGTAGTTAATGCCTTATCTTCCAATTCAGGACAAAGTGTTTTATTGCGCCTTTAAAGAGCTATATAAAAGAAAATGATCTTCGGTTAATAGATATAATAGATGAAAAAAACATGAGAAGAAGTATTCATAAATAGACTTGGTGCATCAAGCTTAGTGGGGACAAAGATCTCTATGTTCCCCATCCTGAGAACCCGACCTCATTGCCCTCTATGAAAAACCATCAATATTTTCACTATTTATTGGAGGATGGGTTATCGGCTACATATTTTCTCTCATTCTCGTAGGCGACAAAGTAGTGACAGCCAATGTTGTTTTTAAGGTTGTTCCCCAGCAGATATATGTTTCTAAGCTCTCGCAAATTTGGTTGGTCTTAACTGACTTTCCTTCATAATATATACAAGCCGACAATAGTACGTTAGACATTTAAATTCAATTGGCTGAGAGCTAGACCTAAATAGTTGAGGATCTTAGTAAAGAAGGGTTGAAGAGGAAGTCTTAACTTAAGGTCAAAAAGAACTTTTAAGAATGCGACCTAACCATTCTTATGTTCACTAGCCCTTTCCCATTCTTCACTAACCTAAGGGTGACATTCTCATGTATATAGAGTCGATCTCTTAGACCTCTAAAGTCATCCTCAGTAATGGACAACGAGATCTAATCTATCTTGTATGAACTGCCATTCACTACTAGAGGTCAGTTCATCAACCACCTTTATAGGCCTAGGTCGAGAACCTATTTTCTTATAAGTGATTTCATTATAAGTGCTAATAAGATCTTCCTAGGTATTCGAGTTAAGGTCATTCTAATCTTTCAACCAACTGAGATCTCAGGTGTAGGATTTTTAAATGACGAGTTACCACTCATCGCCTATCCAAAAGATTCTTTAGAGATATTTTGCAATTTAAAATTCTCAGATCTAGTTATTTTCCTATGGTCACTAATATCTTATGGGATAAAAACTGAGAAGACAAGTCAAGAATAATACAAATTTAGTCAAACTTTTCTTATTAGGTTCAAATTAACCATGGCAAGATAGAAACCCTGAAAAGTATAACTTTAAGAGTTCAACTCCAAAAAACACCTTAGGCATACATAAAATTGACTTTGTAAGCAACAAATCATATAAACACTTCGCAATATATTTTTCCAACAATAGATTACAAAAAATGACTATAACTCATATTCAACACCCATTTTTTGGAACAAATATTCAAATGGCCTAAAACCCCCAAACAAATTTCCTCAAACTACCCATAGTAAACAATAAGAAGATGAAAATTTTCAAATAGTTGAAATGGGTAAAATATTGAATGGTCGTAAAAGTTTAGGATGTTAATCTTAAAAGAGAAGCAGTGATGATGGGTTGATGAAGATGATAAATAATATTGCAAGGCTTTTTCTTGGCTCTTCGTTTGTTACAGTTAATGTTTTCTTCTTCCATTGATCTTTGGGTTTTAAGTGTTTTTGATTTCTTTTGTTGCGATGAAGTATGGAAAAGAATGAAAATAATGGCTAGGATGGTTTATAAAGAAAAAACGTATTCAAATCCTAGTCATTCAAAATTTTCAAGGTGAGGATGAATGATATATGTTAAAAGAGCCATGTCACACCCTCACCATTGGAGTCTACACGTGACAACTGTCATAGACCCTTGAGGTATATTCTAAATTTTTTAATATGTCTCTAAGGCATGTAAGGTTTCTTAGATACTTGTTCCTTGTATAATGATTCACATATATGTTTGTCTCTTTGAAACATTTTCAAATCATTTTACAAATACAAGTACACTCAATTTAGATAAGAAAATATGGTGTACTTAATTAACTATATTATTTTCTCAAAATCTTAATAAATACATATAGAAATTTCTCAAAACAAGCTAAGTAAACTAATTTATACAAACCAGTGAGTCGATGATGAAAATGATACCTTAGGGTTTTACACCACTAATTGATTACCACTACCAAATAACGCTCTTTGACACTCTATTCCCTGAAACTAAGAGGTGAGAGAGGTGAGTATATGGTGGTATACTTAGTGAGTGGACAAAAATATATTTATACATAAAATAGAGTGATATTGATATATTTTAAGAAAACATTTATAAAATGTATGGAAAACAGTTTGTTTTTAAAGAAACCATGGCTTGTTATCCGAAAATCATTGGGTTGGCTTCGTTTTCTAGTAATTATCCTGGACGTGGGTAACCCCGAGACCGTTAGTGGATTTTATGTAAAAAAACAATACTCTTTTAAACTTAAAACATTTCTTTTTAGAATAATTAAGGAATTAATGCTAATTATTTAAAAACTGGCCCATCACTGACGTTGGCCTCGAGTAGTCACGTGGTGATACTTATAACTGTCATTGACAATCATAAAAGTGGGCAATATTGTAACATTATCATCCCTTATACCTGCCCCACTTGTAGCGCACTTACCTAGGCACCCTCTTAATAAATCTATCCCTAAGTTACTTCCTTGGAGTTACAGTAACAAATAAATTTGACCTTCTTAGACATATCGCCAATACACAAAATATAGCAATCCAAAAACATAATCATTTATAAAAATTTCATCATAACTCAAATTATATAAATAATGCATCGTTGTCATCATCAACAATATTTAAAAAGAGTTTACATTTTCAATATCAATCTCGGCCTTAAGGCCATACACATGTTAAATCAATTTACAGCTCATTTTCATTTGTTTTTAAATCAAAAAGATTAAAACTATTTCTTAGTTCGTAAAATAATAAATCTTATAAAGCAATTCAAAAACATAATAAATACATACAGAAGTTTCTCAAAACAAACTAAGTGAACTAATTTATACAAACTAGTGAGTCGATGATGAAAATGATACCTTAAGGTTTTACACCCCTAATTATTTACTACCACCAAATAACACTCTTTGACACACTCTATTCCCTGAAACTAAAAGGGAGGGGGTAAGTATATAGGGGTATACTTTGTGAATGGACAAAAATATATTTATACATAAAATAGAGTGATATTAATTTATTTTAAGAAAACATTTATAAAATGTATGAAAAATAACTTGTTTTTAAAGAAACCATGGCATATTATCCGAAAATCATTGGACTGGCTCCGTTTCCTGGTGATTATCCTGGACGTGGGTAACCCCGAGATCGTTAGTGGATTTTATGTAAAAAAAACAATGCTCTTTTAAACTTAAAACATTTTTTTTAGAATAATTAAGGAATGAATGGTAATTATTTAAAAATTGGCCCATCATTGACGTTGGTCGAGTAGTCACGTGGTGATACTCATGACTGTCATTGACAATCATACAGGTGAACAATACTCTAACATCATCATCCCTTATACCTGTCCCACCTGTGGCACACTTACCTAGGCGCCCTTTTAATAGATCCATCCCTAAGCTACTTCCTTGTAGCTATAGTAACAAATAAATCTGACCATCTTGGCCATATCACCAATACACACAATATAACAATCCAAAAACATAATCATTTATAAACATTTCATCATAACTCAAATTATATAAATAATGCATCGTCTTCATCATCAATAATATTTAAAAAGAGTTTACATTCTCAATATCAATCTTAGCCTTAAGGCCATACATATGTTAAATCAATTTACAGGCCATTTTCATTTGTTTTTAAATCAATAAAATTAAAATTATTTCTTAGTTCATAAAATAATAAGTCTTATAAAACAGTTTAAAGAAATAAAAACATGTAAAAATAAATCCACTCACAAAAAGGGAAAGGTAAACACTCCATCTACTGATCCTCGTGCCTTCTAGGTCTCTCTCCTAGGTGTTCGGTACTTAAATACCACACATACATAATATAATAAATTTCAAGATTCTAAATAATTTACACCATGCACTAAATGCAATGTTTGTGAACATTATGTCTAAAATTCCTTAGTTGACACATCTTACTTCACAAGGTTTAACTAACGGGCTATTTATTCGATATCCAAAAATGAAATCCCATAGCCATAAATATTCAAAATCTACATTTTTGCTTAAGATGAATATACATATTCTAAACATCATTCAACATCTATTTATCATTATATACTTTTTATTACCACAAATCTACGCGAAATTAAATGAAATTCGAAAGTGAACAATAACCTTAAAATTTCAATATGCTCAAAATCGTAAAATCAAACTTATAATGAGTTAATGAGCTTGCCTATACTTTGTAGAAGCTTTTAGAAACCTCTAATCATTGTTAAATCAGAAAAACCCTAATTTCTTTATTACTATTTCTTGCATTTTCTAACTCAAAATTGGTACCAAATTGAAGAAGAGGGGACGATTAATTGTTTGGTAACGAAAATCTGAAAGAAAACGAGAAGAATTTGAATAGATCTAAGAAAAAAGAGAAAGAGAGAGAGAGAAAAATGTTTTTAGAGAGAGATTGTAACACCCGTGATTTTCTTTGTAGAACTTATAATTAGTAAGCAATTATATAATATAAATGTATGATGGTATATTTATAAGTTTGGAAAATGTAGTAGATAAGAATGGTAGAAATGGGAATTTTATTGTTAAAAGGTCATTTTTGAAATTTTAAATTATGGATTAAAATAAGATTAAGCGGGCTAAGAATATATATATATATATATATATATTTATATATATGTATTGGGCCTAATTTAATTAGTTAGGCCTAAACCCAATTATTCAAGCCCAAGCCTAAGCCCAATTAATTATATTTAAGCTAAATTATTCAAGCCCAAGTTTAAGCCCAAGTTTATATATATACACATGTATATAATAAAGTAAAATAAATAAATAAGTGAATAAATATTAAGTTTTGACTAAAATTCTCTACACAGTCCAAGCCATCCATTTGCTTTAATCTAAACCCTTCACTTGTCACAATTTTAAGCATGTTTTGTGAAATGATAAACATGAGCCATGTTAGTAGAAAATGAGGTGGCTAAAGGTGGTTCCTTGGATTGATTGAAGTAATCTCAACCATCCATATGTTTAAGTATTAAAATTAATTAATATTGATATATATTAGTGGAAAATGGGATGGCAAAAGGAGAGCTCTTGGATTTGTTAGATTAATCCAAGCCATCTATGTGTTTAAGCAATTACACTTAAACAAAATTGATATTTTCAAATTGAAAAAGGCAAAGGAAGTATACATACAAGGCATTCGAGAAGAAAGAAAGGGGTGAAGGAAGAAAGGGGAAAGAAAAGGAAGAAAATGGGAATTTGTGAGTTTTTTTTTTCTTTTAATTAGTGTTTTATTATTTTGGTGTAGTAAACTTAAGAAATTGTTAATGCTAAATTGTATTAGGATTTATATTATTCATATTAAATTATGATTAGGAGATTTGAAATGAATATTGTTATAAGTTGCATATGATGTTGGAAATTATATTATTAGAATTTACAATATTAGCTTTAAGTTGTACTTTATGAAATCAAGTATAAATAAGGTTTCATATGTGTATAAGATGAGTATCATGTGGTTGTAAGGTGTAAATTGGTGAAAGTTTATTTATCATGTTGTGATAATGGTGGAATTGGTGGAAATTTGTATTGTTAATGCTAAATTGTAGAAGCAAATTAGTATTATTTTAATGTAGCATTAGTGAAACGTTAAGACTATTGTAGTAGGAAATTAAGAATTGATATTCTGTTAATATTATATAGCATTTTAAATTAGTAGAATTGGTGGCTATAAAGTATTAGTAATATGTGTATGTCAAGTTTATATTAATGGTGCAAATTGGTGGAAAATTAGAATGTGGTGATAGTTGTAGAAATTGTTATTAACATATGTATGTAATGCTTATAATATTTGTAATACTTAAGTTATTAATATGAATTTGTAGTTAAAAAGCTAGGATATTTAGCACATTATAAAATTGGATGTGTTTTATTGAAAATTATGATATTAATATTAAATTGAATGTGAGGAATTAAATATAAATAATGTATAATATGTGTTTGTAATAGTTTAAATGGTTATGTGTGGATTTGGAATGGCGTATTTGGGAAATTGAAATTGAATCTCGGCGATTGTTGGTAGGCCATGTTTGTGTGACATAATTAGAAGTGTTTTGAAATTTGATAATACGGTGTTGCTGGAAAACGTCAATACTTGATGAATTCAAAATTTTACACCAAAAGTATTTTTCGAAAGTTGTTGTAATATAGATATTTAGTTATATGTATGTATAGATATATATGGAATAATGAATGAAGTAAATATGATGATGAATGTGTTTTAGGAATTCATTAAGTATCAATTTGGGAAATGTGGATGTCGTAGGTTGGTAGCGACGAGTATAAATGCATAACTGAAATAGATTGTGTTAATTTGATTTTAGGTACACCACATTAATATAAGAACATACTCGAGGAAGAGCGGGAACAAATGTAAGTGAATCATGCATGCATTTTAATACTTTGAAACTATGCGATATCCAATGTTGTGATAAAATAAAAATATGATTTTAAGGTTTGGTACCCCAATGCAATTCTATGAAATGATTAGTGAAACATTTGTAAATTTGAATGTTTACGTCGATATTGCATTTAGAAAATAAATATGAAATATTGTCAATGTGTGAAATATTTAAAAAAGAATGTATTTTATGGCTTAGTCATTAGTTATACTATTCTAACTTAGTCGAGTCTCATGTTTATTGCGAGAGTTGCGGACTAGTAAGAATTCTATTTAACGTGTTGCACGTATTTCTATTATTTGAATATGAAAATGACAGCTATATGCGGAACACGTAATTACGTTCTGAATTCGGGTCACTGTGGGTGTAGGTGACACTAACTAACTAAGCTATTTTGAATGTATTTTCATTGTGAATAAATTCTGTGTTTGGAAAAGTTTGAAAATGCTTTGGTTTTTTACACTGTCATATTATGTTATGCGTTGACTTATAAATATATGTTATGATTTGCTTACTTAATCTCACCTTTTATTGTAAAAATTTTATTTTTCAGATAATAATACATAAGGGTGACCAAGTACAAGAGTGAGGGTAGTAGATGTATTTTGAAGTTTTTGAACATATGTAATTTGTAGGTTAGCCAAGTGATAAGAAATGTATTATGTATAGACTTGTATGCATAAGATCTTTTGTTAATAGAACTATGTAGAATTTGTGTAATAAAAGTGATACATTGTATACTATATGTGTTAAAGATATTTGAGGTTAAATGTATGTAAAAGGATATTTAGTGGTATCAGAGCCTCGGTTATGATTCTGTAGACTTTAGATTCTAATTAGGAAGTGCAAACCAATATATACATATATATATATATGTATACACACACACAGACATATATATATATATATATATGCATAATAAATGTTTAATTAGTCGATTTGTTTAAATATCATAGGATCTAACCTTGTTTTATTTTGGATGTAGATGGTTAAGACTAAGTACGACTTATGGACGTGTATAGATAGAAGAGAACAATGTGCTTTAGGGGGTGTTCTTATGAAGGATTTAAGGAAGTTTTGGGCAGATACGAATAGAAAGAGAGTGAACGCCATATATGGAAGGTATCGAAGTGAAGAGAATATTAACATGTGGTATTCGGACACCGATCCAGGCCTAGGAGTTTCTGAGAAAGTTAAGAATAACACACTTAAGGGTTTAAGGGTTTACGTGTAATATCCAAAAATTTAAATTAAGGGCATTTTAGTCATTTTACATACTAAGGGTAAATTGGTTATTTTATAAATTATGTCGGGGTAATAAAGACCGAGTAAATAACTTTGTATTAATGTTTACTTAGCTACTGGGAGTGA
>JAXCLQ010054729.1:1779-17880 GCA_035584115.1 Cedrela odorata | reverse complement strand
GCTATTTCTAGCATTGCTTCCACAATTGCATCACCAGCAGTCTTACGACTTCTCTTGCGACGTCCTGAACTTGAAGGAGTCACAGACTGATGCTTGTTGTGTCCATCTAACATGTTCACATCATCCCCAGAGCCCGAAGTAGCATCCTCATCCACATAATTCATTGGTGCACTAGGATCAATAGACATGCTTTAAATTTCAATACATATCAACAATCGTATACTTCCCAACTGACTTCATTCAAAAATAACAATAAAGCCCAGAATCATGCCAATTCTCTATAGAGACAAACATCCCTAGTCCAATAGCAATTAAAGTATTCACAAACATAAAGGTTTAGAAACAAGCCAGAAAACCAAATTGGGTTGGGGAAAGAAATAGCCATGGATCAATAACAAACTCTTATAAAGAATCACTCGTCAACAAAATCAAAATTAACAACATATAAGACAACAAATACAAGAAGGTTACCCTAATATGTCCAATTACCAGAAAGAATAACCACACATTTAATTTGATAAAATATATCATTTCCAGGCAACCTTTACTAGCTAGTACAATTTGTGAACAATAGCAAAGCACTCCCTACTTCTTTGACACTACCTTTCATTATCCCCTCAATTTCAAAGATCTTTTTCGTGCTTTCAGTCATCTGGGTGCCAAATACTACATTTTTTCAAATATGCCCCGAGCACTAAAATATTGAGGCATAGAAATTGCAGAGCCTATGAACGTATTACCACCACTACAAATAAAACACAATCTTCCATTGTAATTGTTTTTAATTCCTTACCACCATTGAATATGCACAAAAAACTAAATAAAAAATTTAAACTCTAAATTGCAAACAAGGGGGAAGAAATATATTGCGATTCAGTCGTATGATTTACCAAGAGTTGAGCCAATAGTCCGTTTTGGAATGTAATCAGCTGAAAACAAACAATTGGGTTAATTTCTATTACTCAAGATTAAAATAGAATGTCAACTAATTTGACAAATTTCTTTTATAAACCCTACTTTGCTGATACATTTATTTACTCCAGCAAACACATAAATTGAAATATAAAATAAAACCCAAAAAGAGAAAAAGAAAATAAAACTCACAATTGAAGTCTTGAACTTGAGTTATGCTCTGCTACTAAGAGAATCTAATTTAGGGTTTTTGTGGGTTTTTCGTTTCAATTGAGGGAAAAGCAAAAGTTTCTATATTCTAAAATTAACAACTACAGCTGCATTTAACAACAGTCTTTTAATTTCATTGTCAGAAAAAAAAAAAAAATATATATATATATATATATAAAAATTAAAAACCTTTAAGAGAGAGAGAGAGAGAAGAAAAATCTTACTCAGGTTAGGTCAGCGGTGATAGGCAGAATATAACTATTGAATACATAGCACTCGATGATTAGAGTAGCGTTAAGTATTGCTGCCTTCGGATACAATATGATGTATTTACCTAACATTTTATGTGAATTTACGGAGCTTTCCACTTCTTTGTCTATAGTTATGTTTCTACTTCCACGTTATTATTATTATTATTATTGAAAATATATTACTTTGGGATAAAGCAGCAATTGAATTTATAACTATTTAACCTCCTAATATATCTTGAATTACTGATTCATATATCTTAGTTATAGAAAAGCATTAAATTTATTAATATATTTCCTAAATAAATAAATAAAATACAAATTATATAGTACACATATTTTCTTTCATAAATTCCCCTCTATTCTATTTGTAAGATTTCAAGTATTTTGGAGCCCATCTACATAAAAACCTTTATTCATTTGCAATCTTCAATTTCTAAACTTTAAAAATGTAGTGTATGTATTGTATTAATAACACTATAACAAAAAAAAATTTGAGATTTGTAACAATAAATATTAAAAATTACAACCAAATAATAATATTAATAATAATAAAGAATTATTGGCATTGTCACATATCTACCAAAATTTCCTTCCTCCTCCAAAAATGCAAAGCTTCTAACTTAACCTCTGTTTACTGCCATCTTCTCCACCCCAAATGAATTCGCAAACCCTCCATATGAATTTCTGAAATAAACAATCCTTCACACAGACCTTGTTCATGGATTCTATTTCTCATGAACTCAGAGAAAAAATTCCTGCAATATATCTATTCACATAAAAGGCAACCCCACAAAAGAAGGATAAAATTGTTGACTGTTTTAAAGAAAGATTCGAATAATACATGTATTGTTTCATCATTTCATTCTTCTAAAGAGTGGCTTTGTTTCATATGGTAAATCAAGGTACGCAGTTGTACTACATATATGGTAACAGTCACAGACACAACTATCAAAACTTAATCCTTCGATAGAAAATGTACACGAGCAAGGGTGTACTCTTTCCCAGCTATCCAAACACCAGTTTGTGACCATTGCACATCTTCCCAGTCAAGATTCTCTTCTATTACCTGTTCAAGGCAAATTACATCCAATCCAATGAAGTTGCAAAAGAATCAACTCTTATCATTTGCTAAGAGTCATGTCACGAATATGTGTACACTAAACACAAAAATTGGTCTATTCGATCTTTCATGCGCAAGTACAAACAAGGAATTACTTCGTTAAGAGGTCAACACACTACACTTATCCTCTTTTGAAAAAACAAGATATAAAACCCCTACAATTATGAACTAAAGTTGCCTTGCACTTAGAAAACGAAAAACTACAAATTCTTATTGCATAAAAAGAATGCAACAAACAGGAAATAGAAAATAAAATAAAACATTTACAAGATCTACATATCCATGACACTTCTACGAATACCAAGTGATTTTATGATTTAATCCATTAAGGAGGGAGGTTAGCACAGTGCAATCTTCTTAAGCTTACTGTGACCTTAACACATGTCACAATCTCAAATGATACTAATTTCTTATATTCTGCTTTTGAAATTAGAGGCTCACATTTTTCCAAGTGAAAAATCGGCACTTGTCACAGAGGCTTAAGTTTTGTACTCATATTTAATCACCATAAATTCTCACACTAGCAGGTGATGTGAAATTGATGTGCATTTTAGAACACCCTAGAACTTTATGTTTGATATAATCCATAACGGCAAAGGATAGACAGTGCTACCTATTCATGTTCACCAGCACCTCAACTCATACACTGCTTTTACAATTCGAAGTTCTCTTTCTAGACCATCATCAAACAAACACATCACTATGTGGCAGTTAAACCCACTAATGGGTATCTCACATGTCCCTTCTATGATCACAAGATTATTATATTCTAGAGCAGTTCTTTGGAAGTAAGCCTAAAGAAGAGTGAGCTGTTCACATGACAGACATCCAAATCCATTCAAATAGAAATGTAAGAAACAGACAAGATTGTGACGCAAGCGAAGTGCCACAACATGGGATTCAATATAAATCTTAGAGATGCCTCTTTTTCTTCTCAGAAGTTCTGTTTCCATACTCCGTAATCAGTAATGGCTGGCAGTTCACTCACTTCCCATGTATTTGACACCCTTCACCTTTTATGCATTTTAAAAAAACTACATACAGGTCACCCACATGCGCACATGAATGCATATGCACACAAGGATTTATGTGACTAAGAGGGTTAACCATGCATGTATGGTATACAGAAATATTGCATCAATATGCATGTTTACTTGCACATGTGGCAATTTAACCAGATAGTCATTAGAGATTCAATTTCAATTAAGTTGGACAAGCCCCATATGTTATCCAGAAGTATGGGATGCTCAGATGGACAATAGGAGCATGGAAAATAGAAGCAGATGTATGCAATGATGTCAAAAGAAAACAGAGAGAAGTACCTCCAAATGATCAAGGGGCAACGGGATCCCAATCGAACGCATGAGTTTTTGGGGAAGAGGCTTCTTACAACGAGACCAACGGAAAACATCAATCATAATGTTATCACCATCACTTTTTTCACCATTTGTTGAATGTGAGTGATGATTTTGAGACTTATCTGTCTCTGCATCATGCGACTGCGATGCTGGCATGGCTTTGGTAAAACAGAGCTCATACCTTCAGATAACAGCGCAAAAGATCAGAAAGTAAAACCATCACCATGAAATTGCCATATGCACTATACAACCTACAGTAATTCCGATCTCAAGAAAATTATGCGTATAAATCACTTTGCTTCTTATGTACACAAACAACAAGACAAATAACTTCAATTGTAGTTTCTTATGGGGCAGATGAAATGAAAATGTTGTACCCCAAGCCCAAAAGGATAGAGCAAAATACAAAACTTAAAAGGTACATGTAGCTTCCATAAAAGAAAAAAGCCTAATCCTTTTCCATCAACTAGCCAATTTTTCCAGGACACTTCTGAACATTAAATTTGGAATTTATCCTCACCAGGTAAGATCAAGTATAAAGCACCTAAGCTGTAAACTGTCGCACTGTGATCTTCCACAAAATCGCGACATGGCAGAAGTAAGTAATCCATCCAAGTATAGTTTCTTTAATTTGATTAGTGTGTTACATACCATTAAGAACAAAAGTGCTAATAGAAAAAAATTACACCACAAATTTTATTAAAACAAGATGTCAAGTTTTAAAATCCAAAATGACAACCAATCAAGCTGGGCAAGCAATTCATGTCAATAAGTAGATAAGATGAATACCTGCATGAATGTGTTTCTAAATAAAGAACTTCCCCCTTTTTCAAACGTGCTGATGTATAGAGGGGCTTCTTCAGACCTTTATCAGCGACAATACTTATACTGTACTTAATCCTGAATAAATTTGCAAGCAATCAAACCAATTAGCACTGGAAACACTTGGATTATAGAGGGGATAAAAAATAGAAACGAAAAAAAAAAAATTTCAAGCAGTGCAGCAATAAATACAATCAAAGTTGCATTTCTTGAATTTGAATTATAAATTTCTGGCATATATAGCTCAAATTCATAAACCATAGGGTTCAAAATATAAACCCTTACAAGAAATAAACACTAAAACATAAAAAGAATGATGTTGCACCTTAATTTTATTTCACCTAAATTTGCCATCTAGTGGCTATTGCAGTACCATTGAAGGGCCTTTAGAATTATCTACTACCACATATACATCACTCACTCAAACACATCAAAGGCACTAGCATGTGGGCAGCATATAAAATGTTTATGCACATTTTGTGAAAAGCAAGGCCACTATACCCCAACTCTTTATGCACAATAACAATCAAATAGATTTTCAAACAATACACTGATAATATACAAATCCTATGATAATCCTTACAAATCCATTCAAGAAATTAGCAAAGATAAGATGTTATGCATACCAAGGTTCATTGCAGAGGTTGTACTGTATTGTTACTTCTCGCACAAACCTTTGTTGCCGTAATGCATTCTGAAGAATGAAAGCTATCATGTTAACCAATTATCATGTAGCACAAAAAAAAATTGTAAAAGAAAAAACATATGAACACATGTAACACAAAAGAATGTGTGATTCAAAACAAAACTTTCTTTTATTCTAGGTGGTTAGTAATAACGGTATAATTATAATGAAAATCCTGAAAATCAGCCTCCAGGCTTTCAAACTAACCAATTGCAATAATGAGAAGAAACCAGGCAATATGCTGGGAAGATATAAAGGAAAATGAAAAAGAAGAATCGGTGTTGCACCAGAATACAAAAGGCAAAACATTAGATGTTTAGTAATACTATCCTGCCACCCTCATATCATGTTTTGCTTTCAATCAGAAAAAAGGGTAACTAGTATTTGATATATCATGTGCAGTTAAAGTGTTAAAGACAGTAATCTTATCCATCACACCCTCATCTCAAAGCATCCCCCCTGTCCAAGTTATTCATTCACCCAATTGGAAATTCATATGACCAGGGGAACTACAATTTAAACAACCAAAACAACACGACTCCCAACTAGTAAGACTGGATGGTGCCGCGGATATGGACAGTCTGAATAACCAAATTATATTAAATGAAATAAACCCCAAGTTTTTTTTAATTCTTGTAATAAATGTCTATAACCTCACACGATCCAAAAAGCCTATGCATCTAATGTTTTTCTCCAGAGCAAAGTTGTTACATCAAAAATTATACTACTGTTTTTCTATGATAAAAAGTAGTTAGCAATATTTCAACAATCGTATACATGTAACAATATAAATCATAACTATATGAAATTTTTATTTCCTCTAACATAACAATTTTAAGCCACTTAACAATAGCTATTCAGATAACATTTACAGTTTACAACCTAAACTGAAATTGCAAGACTGCAGAACTAGAAAACATGAAAAACTCCAGCACTGGGCCATACACCTCATGATGTGACCCAATTGTTAACAAATGTTAGATTTAGGCTAAGATTAAATTGGAAAATTTGAGTTTATGAAGGAAGAACAATACTAGAAGCAAAGAGAGGTAACAATAGAGTTGGAAGGATAAAAACACCAAGTTCCAATGATTTCAAGTATCTGTCTTAAGAGATATAAGAGAAATCAACCATCAACACTAAATTTAAGCTTGCAAAATTTTCAACTTATGATTTCTCCAGCTTCACCATCAAACCTCATAATATCAAGATTAACCTTTAGGACATCCAGCTTCACCATCAAACCTCACATATCAAGATTAACCTTTAGGACATTTTGCTTCATTTTTACCATCATCCACCTCAAGTTCATTCACTCATTAAGAAGTGCAATAACTTACACCGAAACCTAGCTCAGATATCAAAATTGGTATATCCTCAGGTAAGAAACTGATGAACAAACAACTTGACCTAAAAGTTAATGGGACTCTTATCGCCTAAACAATCACAATTTTGATCAGTATTTGGCAATTTTAAGCAAAAGAGACTCAAATCTCATAAGCCATGGCGAAAAAGGCATAAAAGCTAGCAAGAAAAAAAATTAACAAGCAACAAGAAGTCAATTCAAAAAATTATTTCAAAAATTGTTCCATAGGCTTGAATCAAATCCTAAAAATATATAAAACTGTAATTAGATATATCAATGAAATCAGCCCCCTTCATATTCTAGTTATAAAGATGATGCATGTCCTAAGCACATAAAACTTGTTCCATGGCTTTTATTGCCTCATTAAATTAAAAAACAGAATAAAGTGAAAAGCTTCAACTTAACAAACACGTGAATCGGGAGAGAAATGCAATAGAAATGGTAATGAAAAAACAAATCCTGAGAACTTAAGGGGTTCTATATATCAAGTTCACCCATCAACACCCACTATTGGATCTCACTTCTTTTGCACACCATTTTTTTGCTACATTTCCGAACACTGTATGGGCATTTACAAAATCTTTCTCCATTTTCCGTTTGTCTTCATAATATTTCCAAACAAACAAATAATTCCAAATAGTTTTCTTCTTGGGATCACATTCAAAAGAAAAAGAAAAAGTCTTTTTGCCTGTAGCTTCATTTAAGACAGGATTTGCCAGTTGAAGCATGCGAGATGTAATTTGACTGTCCAACAAGTTGAATACACAATGAACTATCAAAAGCAGTCGCCATTCCAGACTTTTATGAAAGATTTAAGTGAAAAACAAAAACAAAAAATGAGAACTGCATAGGATGATTGAAGCAAGAATACAGGAAACTCTCCGATAAATATAAATCCAAAGATTAGTTTAATAAAAGTTGTAATGTGATACCGAAGCTGCAGCTCTAGTAGTCATTGTCCGTTCAACCGCCACAGGAGCAAGTGTAGGCTCCACTGCCGAGGAATGTGTAAGACAAGGCTCCAGATCAATAGTTCCACCTCCTTTCTGCAACCAAAATACACATTCAGATATATATGACTATTAAAAATGTGGAATGATTACTCAATAGCTCTTACTAGAAAAAAATAAGCATTTCCATTCCAAAAGCTAGAATTATTGATAAAAACTCAAACCAACTCCATCAATTTAACAACCATCCAATCTTTAACACAATGAAGTATGACTAACAATATATCTGATGCAGAAAAAAGGCAGAGATAACTAGTTTGTCACCTTCACAATGCAACACTTCTCAACACGGTAACTACATCCACTTCCAGCACCCCAGGCACGAGAACGTACGTTATTTCTTTGTTCAGATGTGTAACCTAACAAAAACATTGGAGGTTAGAATAGTAGAACACATATAATGAACATATGCATTTTGAATAAAGTTGCAGTAGTACAAAGAGACAGAAAGAAAACTTGATTTGTAATTGGTAAAAGAAAAACACAATTAATCAGTTTCAGAATATGCTTCAATCATTAACCCATGTCTCACCAACAATTATTCGTGGATTTAGAAGCCAATGACATACATAGTTATAAACAATGCAGCACATTACGTCTCTATATCAACTAGCTGGACTCGTCAGTGAAGGACAAAGACCAATTGCAAAAGAAAAGTCATCAAACTGTCTCCCAAGCCCTCTACAAGCAATGGCATTCAAACATTACAGCAATGTACCCCAACAAACACAGGAGGGTAGTGTTTTGACATGAACAAGGTGTTGGACACATCTCCGGACATGAAGAAAGTGCGTATTTATGAATCTCTAAAATTAAACATATTGATCATGTTTACCATTAAATGTAGGGAAAAATGTCAAATTGCACCCCACCTAATTTCAAAAACTGACATACTTACCCCGTCTGTTAGTTTTCTCTGTTCTATAGACATGGTAAAAGGGTACATTCATATATATATATATATATATTATAAATAATTTAAAATTTTAAACACAAACTCAAGCAACAAATAAAATCATGACATGTGGCACCCCATCTACAAACTTAGCCAATAACACATGGCAACCACTTGTACAAACTTAGCCACCGCTAAATGTACATAATCCATACTCATCGTCTTTCTCAAAACCAGTCTCCTCGCCATCATTTTCTTTGACCTCATTGCTCAACTCCATAATCTTAATTGCACAACTCTAACCATAAGCTATCTTTTATACTCTTCTTATTCTAAGTGAGAGACTTATGGATTATAAAACATTTCTCATAAGCATATTCAAGAGTCAAATTCAACCACTTATATTCAAAAACCAACATTTGTATCGGATCTGGGTATCAGTGAAGATTGACTCAAACTACTGTCTAAACCACCACGGTCCTCCATCACATCTGAATCCAAGTCAAATTAAGGATTCAAAAATAAATCTTATATATCAAAAAAAATATTAAATAAATATAAAAAAATAAGCTTGTGGCTCTCTCTCTCTCTCTCTCTCTCTCTCTCCATCTTGTTCATCACTCTAATATCAGTGCTCTCTCTCTCTCTCTCTCTCTCAGTGTTATCTAACACTAGGGTTAGCAACCAATTGACAATCTTACAACTTTATATTTTTCTTTTCTTTATCTTTTTCTAAAAAAAACCCACCTAGCCTATGCCCCCGGTAAAATTTGCATGACACTTTTGTCATTGTCAACCATTTTTTTCTTTTGTTAATGTTTGTTTGGGTAATAGCTTTAAAGGATTTATTGTAACTTTGTGTTTGTTAAATGAAGCAAATAGGAATGGGACTATCATTATATTTATTTATTTCTAGAATTAAGTTTTTGATTTTTGGAATTTAATTTGTTCCTTATTTCATCAAGTTAAAACAGAACCAGACCAAACCAGCGTTTATAACTTCAGTATTGTTCAATTCTATTTCAAATTTTGGTTCTATTTGGTTTTATTTAGAAAAACAGAATTTCATATGATCCAGTTTGGTTTCTGCCAGACTGTGTTGTTAAGGACAACATAACACAACACAACAATTTTATATTGCAGACCAATGCATAAATTACTTGCCTAATAGTTTTTATTATGAATTTGAATAGTAAAGATTAGGATTTAAATTCAGATTGCAGAACAAAGTGGGAGAGGTTACATAAATTAGAACGGCTTAAAAAACTTGTGGTTTTGAAGATTTAAATAGTGAGAAAGCCGTTATGGTAATTCTAGGATGCTAGGATTGAGTGGCATCATGAGAAAAAATTACAGGCAATCTAAGTAAGTTTAGAGATTTTATGAGAAAGGAAACAAGGACAGGCCATGAAATACTCGATAAATATAGCATAAAAATAATAACAACAACAATGATAATAATAATGCCAGCCAGCACTGAACCAAGACATTTGAATTCACAAAATTAAAGCCCAATGATATCCAAAGAGTATAAATAAATTATTTTAGGCACTCTGACTCTTCTGTATCTCATCACAATTTATTCAACTTTGACAGAAACAAAGACTATCTATTAGAGCACTCAACTTCCAAATCCAGTCAAGCATCACCTCCATCCCACAAGATAATGTTGCAATAGTCAAAACTGAACTCAGGTAAGAAATGCAGAATAAATGAAATTCAACAAAAAGCTCTAGACAGGCAATTCTTTATTCCAAATACAACTTCTAAAATCACCAAATTCAAAACAAGAGTCCTGATCATGGCTATTGATTGTGGCTTCAAAAATTGTTTCTGTTGTCAAAAACAATAAACACCTGAAAATGTGTTTGGTGGACCATTTTCAAAAACTTATTTTTGAAAATGGAAAAGGATGTTTTAAATTTATAACTAAAAAGTGAAAAAAAATTCAACCGTTTTTGAAACAAACAATACCAAATGCATTTTCAAAGTTTTCAGTTTTAGAAAATTACTTTTGAAGAACACAATCAAAAGTGTTTTTCATTCTTAAAAACACCATTTTTTGGAACATTATCTTCATTTTTAAAAATAGTGTACCAAAATATCTTTTTGAAAACATTACCAAACCCACCCTTAAAATACTTACTTTGAAAATCCTCAAATCAGCAAAATGCCAATGTCAGTCTTAGTTTCTTAATCATCAAATCCAAAATGAAGGTAACCATGCTACCCATAAACATCCGCTGGGGATCATACATGTGATGTTACTCATGCGTTGCTAAAGTTGACTATGAAATGCAGCTACAGTATATTTTTCCACGTTGATAAATATACAAAAGAAAGCTAGGGCATATATGGACTCACAATCTTGTGGAGGTAGTACTTGAATTGTAGCACGCAATTCTTGAATAGCAGGTGGAGGAGGAGATGCAGTGGGACGGCAGTAACCTGTGTGCATGAGAACTGGAAAGCAAGATCCCAAGATCAATTTCAGAACTCATGTACCAAAAATTCAAATAGAACCAATAAAGGTTAATAGTGAACACTTCTTCATAGCACCACGTACCAGCAACAAGATCAGAGTCATCTGTGTATACATCAGTTCCCCATAGCTGACCACCTCTGACCTGAACATATTGAACTTAAATAACTGAGAATTAGGGTAACAACAAATGTCCAGTCTAACAGATTGTGACAAGTAAGGCTATAACTAGTTGCAGTGAAGTGCACTACTTCTAACCTTGCTACAATTTTTTAAATTAAAAATGACTTAACTAAGAAATGAAAAAGAAGGCCAAGCAGTCATTCAGACAAAACCACCAGTGATACAAATTGAAGCAAAGCAGGGAAGAAAAACACGCCCCCTTTCATTGTCAGATCAGCGCACCCACGAGAGCAAGAAACTCTCACAGTTTAACGCGCTGCTGTGATTGGGAAAGCCAAAATTTCAACAATTCAAACATATTACAATCAAGATCTCCTCATCATTAATCAGAAGGCCCAAAAAAAGGCAGACAGGCATATCCAACACAACAAAGAAACTCAGAAAATAAAATATACAGAGGCCTCAACTATTTCAGATTAATGTGAAGTAGTATAGTCTTACTTGGCGATTTGTAGCAGTGACATGCTCTGCAGGTATCCGAATTTCAAGAGTAGGACCATCATTAGCACTATCACCATTTTTATCAGCTTGAGATGCTTCATATTCCTTCCACAACTTTATCAGGTCTTGCATGCATTCACCAACTTTATAAACAACAGATGATACTTCAGATTTACCTGAAACACAAAAAAAAAAAAGAAAAATGCAGAACGTAATAGCTACACAGGGAAAAAGAAAAATCATTTAACTTCAAAAGTACGCAATTACAGAAGTTTTCAGCTCCATCACATAACAGTAGTTTAAAACTGGAAACACCATATGCTATGTACAAATAATGCAAGAAAGATTTTTTCAAAAAAAAAAAAAAAAAAGATTTATATAAATTTTTGCACAGTTCAGAGAAAGCAGATAAAAGAAATTAAACCAGTAGTTAATAAAAATGATATCTCAATCTTTACCGGTGTTAGGAGCACAATTCATTTTTTCAGAGACTTACTGTTTTCCAATTTCACCTGCATTCATGAGTGAGATCAACTCTCCTAACTGGTTCACAACTAGTCAAAATTTCATGTCTCGAAACAAATGCATCTTCAATAGTTGCAAATTAAAATTTTAAAAGTTTTTAAGAGATTTGTTGGATATATTAGAGCTCACTGGAGTTCCCATTTTTTCCAACATTGGGTCTCTAATTGAGGCAAGATTGTCTTACTGGGCTAAGGCAGCCTTAACAATTATCCCATCTTCTCAGCACATAGGAAGAGTTCAACTCTATCAGTTCATAGCTGATTCAAATTTATACTTTGGACAAGACACATACTGTGAGAAAATAAACACAAAAGAACAATTTGCAACTTACAACCAAGAGAGAAGTGTCTTGGTATGAAAAACCTTGGAATTTTGACAATAGAAGGATGAAATTCAACCCTCATAATAGTTTGCAGTTACTCAACCAACAATCACTTGACTGGATGCACCAAACTTGTATGGCAATGCAAATTATCATCCACACACAGATATATCCTGAATATAGGTAAAGCCTATATGTGCAAACTAAGTGATTGTTTTTATAACAGTATCACTTTCCCAAGTCACAAATTCCTGTCACCAAAAATAAGTAAATAAAGTTCGAGCTCGGCAGTAGAGAAATTTCCAGATTACCTTGAGATCTGCAAAATCAAGAAAGCAGAAATAAGATCAGTGAGAGCTAAACTACCTCGGTTTAAAAAGAAGAACGAAGAAAAAAGGGAAAAAGAGAGAAGAAAAAGAAAAAAGAATAGAAAAGGTTCTGCCGAACAAGAAAGGTAAGTATCAGATTCGGTTCATGTACAACAGAATACATTTATTATATCGAGATACTGAAATTAATTTCACTTCTATTATTCGGTGAAACTGAGTAGTATAAAAATCATTTTTATGACTATGACAAACAAATGAATTAACAACAATATTTTTAGATAAAGAATATTAATTGCACATGGGAAAAAAAATAATAAGCTTACAAAAATAAGTATCTTAGCACATTACACATAAATGCCACAATATCGACAAATTCGGCTAAACATCCTCATCCAAAGCTCATAACCAAAATCACCAATTCTAGTTTTCCATCTTCATTAATTGAATTTGAGAAATACTAAGATGACGTTGTTCCTATAAAAAAATAAGGATTAAGGCATCTGCCAGCTGCAATTTTTCAAGCTTATAAAAGATGTCGTCCTAACTCCAGCTGATTGTGCAATTCAAATAAGTCATAAACAACATCAATACAAGTAAAACAGGCAAGCAAATCTCTAAATGCAGGGAATACTTCTCCTCTACCTAACTTATCAAACTTAACTTCAATACTAACTTTTTTTTTACTGATAATGGGCATTCTAGGGCACGTTGCAATGCCATATGATGCAAAATAATACAATGTTGATCATAAAGCGAAATTTGAAATCGAAAACTTCTTATAAGAAAGAAGAAACACACCCTTCATTATCTTGACCCCGTGACCTAAACCGAGGCTCACGATTTCCAACTTGAGGGCTGCCTCTTGGCCTAAGCATCCTCTTACGCTGCTGAACTCCATAATTAAAATTTTCCCTTTCCCTTTCTGTAGCCACTTCACCATCAGCACATCCATCATCAGATTCTTTATCGTAGCATCTACTGCGCTTTTCTGGTCTATCTCCTTCAATATCAACCTCTCTTTCTCTTCTCCTATCTCTAGCTTCCCGATCAACATTTTTCCAGCTATCAAACTCTTTTTGTTTCTTCTGCTCCAATGCCAGATTTTCCTGCTCAGGCTGTGGCACTTTGACAGATGCATCTCCCATCTCCTTATCATTTTGTGGAAACTCTTTCTCGACACCATTCCATGACTCTCTTTTAATATGATCCTTTTCCCTCTCTTTCAGTCTTTCCTTCTCCTTTGAAAGATCTTTTCTATCCCTCTCCCACTTATCTGCTTCTCTCTCTTCCCTTGCCGATTCTTTGTACTCACTACTGCTGTTACCTCCTTGCACACTGCTCCTACGATCACTTCTTTCTTTATCTTTATCTCCCCAATCCCAATGCTTTGAATCCTTCCTTTTTCTATCCTTATCTTTAAATCTATCGTCAGCTTTGGAATCAACTTTGTTCTCCCCCGTAGCCTCACATGATTCCGTGTAATCCCTCTCTTCAGATGCTAAGCCATCTTTTCCGACCTCAACTGGGCCTTGAGAATTACCCCGTGATGTAAGCCAAGAATCCACGGTGCCGCCATGTGATTCAGAATACCTTTTTCCTCGAAGGAATTCCTTTGATTCTTTCCAGTTCAAGTGAGCACCTGCAGCACCGTGCAAATCCTTTTCTACTTTCATATCACCCTTTAATTCACTATAATTCTCCTTATCATATTTCACTTCTTTATTGTCATCTCCTCTACTATCATACCTTGCATCCTTTTCAACTTTAATACTTTGTGTATCCCTCTTTGCCTCACCATAAAACTCCCTGCTTTCCATTCTTGGATTTTCCTTGGAATCTTTCGATTCCTGCCTGCTTTCTGAAGCAGGTGGATAAGACTCTACATGTGAATCATGAAAAGAGGAGGATGGCATCCGATGCACGGAATGCAAAGGCGATCTTCTATCCAAATCACGAGATTCACTCCGAGGAATCTTCACTCGAGCATCTTGCCCCATCTCATAGGGGTTACGGTGGAATTCATTTGAGACGCCAGAAGATGTCAGCTTTGGATTTACACCTGTATCTTCATGTGGGTATTTTGAAGAAGAGGAATGACCACCCTCTTCTGGCGCTCTTTTAGGAGCACCACTCATAATGAAATCCCAGTATAATTAATGCAAGAATATAACAGATTCAAGACAGGTTTCTCCCTATCCTATGATAATCGAGGAATTAGCAAATTGGACCTGCAAACGCAAGAATCCAATTAAAAATATTAATATAGTCAAATTCAAGTGAATTTTAAAAGTAAAAACAAGACCTACACCACACAAAATTAAAAGCTTAATTTAAAACACTAAATTTTCATAATCCAAAACCTAAAAAAGTAAAATGACATACTTTCATTTCCAAGAAACAGCACTAAATTAAAATAAAATATAAGGAATGAATTTTAAAAACTGTTCATTATTTTGGGATAAACAGATTCATTACAAAACTAGAGATGATTATTTATTATCATTACAATCATTTAGTCCTTGAATTTAATAGCAACCAAGTTCCCATTCAATCAAATTAGGAAAACTAAATTGAAACACAAACAATTAACACTCACGAAACTCGTAATATTTGCAGCCATTTCTAACTCTCCGTTTGGTTGCTTTGAAATTTATACATTGTGTTAACGTAAAAACCAAATGGAACATTCCAGAAAAACAAAGATTTCCCCTCTCGATAGAATTATATTGATACTTTCAGATCTTCAAGAATGAATGTCAAAATTAGGGGAAAAACAAAAATTCACGAACAAAACAAAACCAAGAAAAAAACCCTAGAATCGCAATTTGAACGCCAACGAGGAAATTAATGAGCTTTGTAAATTACCTGCTGTCTGTTTCTCTGAAGCAGCAGCCTCTTTCTTGCTCTGTGGTGTTTGTGAACGCTCTGGTTATTTGTTCCCTTAAACTCTGGTGTGGTGGATTCTGTACAGTCATGAAATACGTACGTATGAATCACCGAGTGGAGTGTTTTAGGCTTATAGCCGTCCGATAACTTTACTCAAATCATCTGACGATGCCAAAGAGGTCTATATATATATATATATATTAATCCCTTTTCTTTTTTAAATATTAAAAATAAAAAATAAACTGAATCTGACGCGATGCACCAGAAATTTTAGGAGGTCAATATCTCATGCAGATGGATGAAG
>JAXCLQ010054688.1:0-17897 GCA_035584115.1 Cedrela odorata | reverse complement strand
AATCATGTTTAGGGTATCATCATTATGGCTTTATCGACAAGAAACATCACCAAAAAAAATAGTTGAAGAGGAAATAAGTGTCTCAACTATGTATAAAGAAATTGTTAAAATGTTTGACAATGCAAATGCTTTTATTGCTTTACCAAGTGATTTTGGGATTTTAAAAGAAAATTGTCAAGTTATTTCCTGGCCCAACTAAACATTTACCGAAAACCCATAGGTTTGTTAAATATTAATAATTTATTTCATAGTTTGTTAAATTTTCTTGATCATGTTGCAGAACAGAACTTCATCTCATATACGGCTCGACGAATCCTTATCTCTTCTCAAACTATTGATCAGTTGATCAATTAACCATAAGCTTTCATCTATGAACTAGATCCAGTAATAGCTAGGATAAATTGGTCAATTAAAAGCAATAAAAAAAAAGTTTAGATGTCTCGCTCCATTTGTAACTTTTATTGTCTTATGGTTTAACGCAACGCTTCGTTATTTTTATTTGTTATGTGTGTTTTAATTTTTGTCACTTTTTCAATAATTGTCATTCCAGGTCTTCTATAGTTTATCTTTCTACATTTAGATATTGAGGTCAATGTCTCAATTTAGTTAGGAATGGGATAGTTTACATAAGTTAGTTATTTATTTATTTTTTTTAAAAATAGATTTAATCTTTATTCGTGAGATGCACCATAATAGGTATGATATCATTTTGTTTTAATTCTTGAATTTCATAGTAAGGTTTTATCATTCACTTCTTTGAATTTATCAAATTTATAAACTCTCGCATCATTATCACTTAACCAACTATTCCGCTCATATATGCTCATTTAGTAAGTGTTCATAAACAATCTTCCGCACACACATTAACACATGGTTGTGGATGATAAATTAGAATGTTTCAATATTTGAGTTCTTTTGTTTTGTTAAAGGTAGAAATAAAGTGTAAGAGAAAATTTAAAAGCCAAAAAAACAAAAAAAACAAAACAAAAATGATGTTTTAACTAAACTTTAACTTAGTAACCAGACTTTTTACTTAATCAGCAGCGAATGTTCGCATAAAACGATAGAGTTTTAGTATGAATAATTTCATTTATTTAAATCGCTTTCTTAACTCAAGTCATTAAGCTAGAAAGAGTGTCTCATACTTAATACCCTAAGGCCAATTGGTCTGAGAGTTATTTTGCCTAAAGCTCGCTACATGGTTTACATGGTTTACATGGTTTACATGGTTTAAAAAGAAAGCTCAATAGAATTAGGTACTGTATTTTCTATGACTATAAACAAAACCAATAGAAGATGTATAACTCGGTTTATTAATCTCGTAGGGATGTTTTGACATCTAATGCCCTAAAAACAACTTGTACGGGAGTCATTAGCCTAAAGTTCACTACATGGTTTAAAGATATATTGTTATTTAAAAAAAACTAAAATGACCTCTACCCAAAGAAGTTTACCCAAACAAAATAATTAAAATAAATGTCAATTCTTTCTAATTATGCGTTGTAAGTATTTGTTAATTATAAGTAACAGAAAAAAAAAAAGTTTATTAATAACTTGACTGATTGGTATTTGACACATAAATAATGAATCTTTAAATGAGAGTTTGATTATTTGGGTATATCAAAAGAAAGAATAATAATAGCTCTAAATATAAATTTTGTAAATCATTTCTAAATGGTATTGTTTTAATTATTTAGGACTAGTTATAAATTAGTTGAGGAGTGTGATGAATACTTAATGTAACACCCCCATACCCGGAGATGTTACCGGCAAGTAACGGATTTCACCGTCACCCTAAACCTCTCACAGCCTATCTAATGTACATACAAAATGTAAATCCATGATTACGTTATTTGACACAATGAATAAGTCACATATGAGCGATAAGCCCAATTATGGAATAAATAAATTTTTTATAAATTATAATAAGTTATATTGAAAAGTACATTATACATGCAAATTTACAACTTTAAAACATTGAACCATGCATGACGAACTCATAAACCCTAATGACTGCAGTGCGTACTACTTGTCCTCTGTCTATATCTCAACCGTACTGAATCCTTTTCCTTTTCTTTCTAAATATATGTTATCTTTGTCAATCCTACAACACTAAAAGGTGAAGCGGGGTGAGTCCTAAGGACTCAGTGAGTGAATAAGATTAAAATAAGAAAACGTAATAGTAAGAGTACAAGTTTTAAAATATAAAATTTCACATTTAATTAAAAATATTCACATTAAACAATAAAACATAATGAAATGATTTCATGTACAAAAATCAATCTGTGGATGTTCAAATAATAGTATTTGGGCTTACCAATAAATTATCCCCCGATATATTCACCAGTGCGCTGCTGACGGACATCTCGAGACCCGCTAACGAGTTATTTTACATCAATACATAAAATAATTTAGCTCACTCGTTAGTATTAGCCTAGACAAGTAGATATAGTGCCAAACATCGACTTATCCAGTCGCAATCTCTCATTTGCCTCTTCTTAGATGATAAAGGCGAAAATGATAACCTCTCCCTTGCCCAATTCAGAGTAGGTAAGGACAGAAATATAGTAATCTCTCCCTTGCCCCTTTTTTGGGTAAGGGCAGAATCTATGCACAGACGCGCTCAACTTAGCACTTGCACCCAAATCTCAAACATGAAATCTTCATACAACGTTTATCATATAATTCACATGTCAACACAAATCAATTTACCATATGTCAATATATAAACCATTTCATTTCAAATCACTCATCCACAGAACATTTCATAAATATCCACACATTTTTCTAAATATTTACTCTTACTCCAAACATATAAATTTTCATTCATAAACAATATTCAAAATACTGGATTTGTAAATAACTTAATAATTCAACTAAATTTTCATAATATTTATTTTTTTTCCAAATATTTGTTCAAACAATATTCTAAAAAATATACGTTAAAATATTTATTTCAATAGATTGTTCTAAAACATTCATAAAATCAAACATTTTGTATAAATAACATTTTGAAAATAAAATATCCACTCACTAGTTTGCGCTAAACCATTTCCAACTTGCAGCCATGTCGATGGTTGACTAGGTCCACTACCTACAAGTATATGCCCTTTCGTTAAAAACCCAAAATACCACATACTTGCCATATAAACTAAAAAATATACCACTTGACCTTAATTATTAATAGACAATATGAGAGTTTCGGACTATCGTTACCTACTTCGGGAAAATCACAATTTTCATCTTATTTATCCTAAACAACATATATCTACAACAGGAATAACTTCATTTTTTTGTTGGTATCGATTGGTAATGAATTTTAAATTGAATTCTCAATATGTTCATCCCTTATATGTCTAAATTACATGGCTTTTTACGGTATTTCATTTGGATTAGTATATCTAAACTTATACTTAATTAAACAAATATTGTTTCAACCGAATTTTGTAACGGAGCAGTGAGCTTCTCTAATTTTTTGGAAATTCGTTTCTCATTGGAAAAATCTAATTGTTGACTATATTATTTCTTGTTATATCTAGTTTCCATATCCTTTTACGAATCCTAATTTTGATTTTTAATGCTTAAGTTATGATCAATTTACCACACACTGCGCAAATACGCAACAGTGTGCTGTACTGAAACAGGGCACCTATATTCTGAAATTTTCTGTGACTTTGTTCCTTTGTGAAAAATTATCATTTTTGGATATATTATTCCTTTATATATCTAGTTTACAAGGAATTTTACGGCACTAAAAACCAATGTCGAGAACCCTATTTCGTATTAGATTTTTTGTTCGCTACTCTACATTTTTGGCAAACCGAAATGCAACACGGAACAGTTTCTTCTAAAATCTACTAGAAACATGTTGTTTTCCGAAAAATTCTAAATTTTAGATTAGTTGCTCGTAATTGTGTTTAGTTTTCCTAAAACTTTATGGTGCATTAATTGGATGTCTATAACTTATTTTATAAATCAAATACCGAGCTTAGGTCAAAAATTTTAACAAACAAAAAACTACCCCAAAATCAAACAAATGCCAATCTTAACAAAATAATTGAAACTTAAGTATGATCAGGACACAAACTTCGTTATTTAACTCATCTTAAATGTTTTTAACATAAAACAAACCAATAAACAAGCATCATAATTTTTAATAATAGTAAGTAAACAGTAAAGATACACGGCACTATCAAATACTCATAGAAATTTTAATAGACACTAAGACAAACTGCCTTATTGAGTTAGTCCCTACACCATGGAAAAACTTGTAATTAAACTTCAGTACATTTTCCCCGCATTCAAACTGGATCCAACAAGGGAAAAAAAACAAATGTAACCAAGATCCCATATATCTACAAAGACTTACCTTGCTTCTAAGGCTAAGATATAAACAATGCATTTTTTTTAATTAATTAATTAATTTTCTTTTGCTTCCAACAATAGTGTCAAAGCAAGAACCAAATCAGTCAAAGCAGATTCAAAACACAAATCTAACTCAATAAAATTCTAAAAGTCAGATCAGATCCAAGACACAGTAAGTGAGATTTAGAACAAATTATAACACAAAATATATCAGATCCAAGCAAAGTAAGTACCCATCATCAGTGAGTAAACAAGAAGATAGTTGTTCTTGAAGAAATTGAAAGACTTGGCTCTATTGCCGCCGCCAGTGCTCCCAGCCCACCAAAAACCAAGTAATAAAACATCTCCATTTTCACTCGTTGATGATCTAAGCAAGAAAATCAAACAAAACCCACCAAAAACTGAACCTTAATTTGGCTTCTTCTTTTTCCTTATTTTTTTTCCATTTTCCTTTCTTTCTCTTTGTGCTTCCGTTCTTCTCTCCAACTTTCTTCTCAAGTTTTCTAATAGTTTTCTTAGTAAAGAAAATTAATCTCAAAACAAAGAAATGCAATGCTTAAATAATTGTGAATGTGGGCCGACTGTGTTTCAATTTTAATTGGGTTTCATTTTTATTTAATAAGCCCAAATCTAAATGATTTTGTAATATTTTATTAAAACTTAAAAATTATTTTACCCCAAATTAAATGTATTATTTTCATTACAACTTAATTTATGCTTGATTTATATTTTGTCTCCGTTATATATATAATACTTGTCCCAAAATAAAAATAAATCTTATTATATTAAATTTTAGAACTTATTTTCTTCACATAATTTCCTATAACATCAATCTCTGATACATTATAGATATAATAAAAAAAATGAAAATATTAATAATAATTATAAATTTATATATATTACATTCTATGCCTAAATTTTGAGTTACTATACATGTGTAACTTCGATTAATTTTTTTAATTATTTTTTTTTTCCACAACCTATGTCATAACCTTATCATTAATAAAAAAAAAAATTAATAACTCAATTTATATCGAAATTTCGGGTTCTACACTTAAAATTATGCATTTATTAAGAGTGTCATTAACTTTTGTAATTCGTGATAAATGAATGTTTTTACGTAAGATTCATATAATGAGCGATTTTATATAAGTTTTAGATAACGAGCAAATCTCTCAATTAAGAATGCTAATTAATACTACTACAACTTTAAAGTTATACATTCAAATATAAGTTGTCTCGAGTAATAAAAATTTAGGAGTCCGAGTATCAATTCACAAACAATTAGTTATACAAGTCTACTACAAGTTCAATTGTCCAAGTGTTATCGAAATTGTACTAATGAATTGATTTTTATAATGAAAATTCAATATTATTAAATAGTAAGATATTAAGATCCACTTTAAAGAAATTCATAGAAATTATTTTTGATCATTTATAATAATTCAATTAAAAATCACTAAAAAGTGATTTTATCTTAATTGGAAGATGAAACATTTAAAAACATTAAAATGTCTCTTTAAGAAAAAAGTAAGAAAATAAAAGATTAACCTTAAGAAAAAAGTAAGAAAATAAAATATTAATCTTTAAATTGATTTGTGAAAAATTATAACTTACCTTACTATTGAGACGTAGAAAATAAGGAAGCATTCAATGTACCATTTGTTAATAATGAATTAAGATCTCTAACAAATTAAAGCAATTTTGAGAAATAGAATTAACTCAATTGAAAGATTTTATATAGAATAATAACTCAAATGATCAAGGAATGAAAACTACAAACTCAACAAAGGTTCACCATTAACTCTAATTACAAATTTAAAAATACATTATAAGAAGAAGAGATGAGAGAAGTGAAGATATGGAGAAGTTAAGAGATAACAAATTGTCTTAATATTTAATAAAAAGACACCTATTTATATGAAAACATAAAAGATAAATATTTAGGTAAGTTTAGGAAGACTTTCTATCATACGCATTTGATTTTGCTAGCCAATTTATTGATGATATATTTGGATTACAGCTTTAACAAAATAACAAAAATTGTAGATATTTATCTTAGTTTTCTGTAACATCTTCATTCAACATATTTGAATTTGTATCTTGGGAGATATAGCTCCAATACTAAATTATGTAGGGCTGTACCATGCTGTATTTCAATTCTGTTAAAGCCTATTTTTGACTACCTAAATGATTGAAGTGCTCTGACCTTTGACTTACAATATTATGAAAGAATGAGTCCATGATTTAATGACCTAAGAATTGCGTCAATTGAATCTTTAGATTGTGAGATATGTCCATTATACGAAAGTTGCCTAAAATTAATCATTTTTCACAAATCAGGCAAAATCTTATTTTGAATCTTTAGATACTTATTTTATGGAAGTTAATGACACTTTTAAGTGTAAAATGATAATATAAAATTTCAATAAATATACATTTTTTAGTATTCATCATATGCAACTCTTAGGCAAATAAAACATACACTCATTTCTTCTAAAAACCAAAGGTTAAACCAATTCAAGTATTTAGTGGGCCAAAATCGAAGTTCAACATAACAGAAATGTAGCCTTAGACTAGCCTGATATACTTCCATATTTAGGCCATATCTCTAACAATATGTATCCAAATATGCTGAGTTTAAACATTTGAGAAAGCTAAATGAAATATCTACAACTTTTATTTTTTGATCGAGACAAAATTGAATGTATTCAATAACGTTTGTGCCAAGTATATTCAATGGAAGCAAAGAGATGTTTAATTATTTATCTAATATTTAAAATAAGATTATAAATAGTGCTATCTAACGGGCCAAGTTGGCCTGTGAACTGGCCCGTAAAAACCCGGTTCGGTTCAGCTTGTTTGGAATCGGAGGCTCGGCCCGTAACGGGCCAAAAACCATTCGAGCCCGTTACACTATAATCCGACGGGCCGATCCGATTCAACCCGCTAATTAAAAAAAAACTGCAGAATCCCTACAATTATGCAGGGATTCTATAGGTTACAGTCACGCCTGCACAGTGAGAAGAATTTGAAAATTCAAGTGTCAAGGCTGCAGTGCATAGTGACCAAAATGGCCAATGTGCAATTGTGCATCACCAAATCCAATCTGCAATCACCTCCATTTTCATGAAATTGGAAATTGAATTTGGCTCATTCATTCGTTGGCTGGCTGGCCGACTGTAACTGGGGAGTGGGGAAAATATTTGACCGTTGCAATTGTGTCGTTAGAATAATTTTTATTATTTTATTATTTTTTTCCATTTTATCTATAAATACCCATTCATTTTCATTCTAAATTATTTCTTCTTTTACTTAATCTCTCTCAACTCAATTTCTCTCAATTCGATATTTTTCATCTCAACTCAATTTTCTTCAAAAATAATTAAATTTAGTTCAAGCAAATTACAAATATTGTCAATTTTGACAGTTTGAGGTTAGCAATTGTATTAGTATATTTAATTTGTTTATTAACTTTAAAATTTTAGTTAGTATTAGGAAGTTAGAATTTAATTTAATTTTTGCATTAGAAAGTTAGAATTATATTTAAATTAGCTATTTAATAAATTGAAAATTTTAGTTGGTATTTATTTTTGTTATTAACTTTAAATTTAGGAATGATATTTAATTAATTGTAAAATTTTAGTTAGAACTTATAAAGTAATTTAGTTATTTTTGTTAGTACATACTTTAGTTTAAAAAAATTAAATTATTGAGATTAATAATTTAATTTTGTTATTAATATAAAAATTAGAGTTAGAATTGAATTAATTGTAAAATTTTAGTTGTTAATTGCTAAATTGAATTAATTATTAATTTAATTTTGTTAGTATTTAATTTCGTATTGAATTTATTAATAAATTAAAAATTTTAGTTGATATTTATTTTTGTTATTAATTTTAAATTTATGATTGCTATTTAATTAATTGTAAAACTTTAGTTAGAACTTAGAAAGTAATTTAATTATTTTTGTTAATACATACTTTAGTTAAAAAAAATTAAATTATTGAGATTAATAATTTAATTTTGTTATTAATATAAAAATTAGAGTTAGAATTGAATTAATTGTAAAATTTTAGTTAATTATTGTTATTGTTATTGTTATTGTTATTTATTTTACTTTTTTTTTAACTATAATTATTCATATTTAAATTTTATTAGTTGTTAAATTTAATAATTCTTGCATTAGGAAGTTAGAATTTAATTTAATTTTTGATAGTTATTAATTTATTTTTGTTGTTAATTATTGTTATTGTTATTTATTTTACTTTATTTTAACTAGAATTATTCATATTTAAATTTTGTTAGTTGTTGAATTTAATGATTATCTTCTAGGTGAGGATTGTAGAAGATATTCGTGAAGAGTAGTGGGATTCCAGATTCTCCATGCAGTCACCTAGGAGTTCATTTTGTGGTCTGTTTTGTACATTGGGCACGCCTAATTATGTATACACATTATGAGTGTGTCTTCTGTATATTTCTGTGCATATTAATATGTGTGTATATACTCTTTTATTTATGAGTATCCTGGTTTATGTCTAAAATTGTATTGATGGGCATGGAGCCCTTAGTATGTGTGTGAGGTTATGCATATGATTGATAGTTCTCTACATTACAGTTTACATGTACAGTTTTTTGTCCGAGGCTTATAGGGATAGGATATCCCTACCTCTATGCCATCACGATATCGATTTACCGGTATGTGACATGTAATGGCAAAGTGGATTTGGTTATATATATATTATAGTTGGACATATGATTTTTATTTGACATAATCTTATTTAACATCGACCTTAAGGTGTATTATTGTACTACTTGTAGTATTATAAACATGTACCATATATTATAAGTTTGTATTATTCTTTAATACAAATTTTTATTTTATGGCCTTCCATTGTATCACATACACTTGTATTTTTTGTATTATTGTTATGCAGAAAAATGCAGTCATTACAATATAATTTTGCATAGATAATATAGACACAAATAAAGTAAATTAATAAAATAATTAGGTCTAAATTATCACTATAACTATTTTAAATAAATTACACTTTCGAATTTTTAGATTTTGCAAAACGTAATTATTCAGTAAGTCATATTCATTCAAAATTTTATAAAAATTCAAATACAGAGAATTTTTCCCTAAAATTTTAATATGATATAAAATATACCATTAGAAATCAATATGTTCAGTTTCATAATTTTTGAAAATAATTTGGTTAACTAAAATAATTTCGTCATTCAAACATTCTGCAATAACGAGCAGTTTTCAACATCCTCGAATCAATTTCAAAATATCATTAAAAATTGAAAATGTAATATTTTTTAATGACACAAAATTTATAATAACCATATAGATGTCTAATATATTTTTCTAAATCAGTTAAGTCAAATTCTTAACATATGATCTTATAAAATTTACAGACTAAATAACTGTCATATATCAATCTTGCAAAAATTTTATTTTCCTCCATTATTACTCCACAAAACAATATCTCTATTTCTTAATTATAAAAACATTAAAGTATAAACACATAAATCAGGCTACATAATTCTAATCACCATATTTTACGAAACATATATAATAAAATTGCATATTAAATTAATAACAATCATTAATTCTCATAATCAAATATAAATTTAATAATAAGCTTACAATTTTTATTCTTTTATTATTCTCTTTCCGTTTTTCTTTTATTTCTCTATCTCTTCTTTCTCCCAAATCGACAAAATTCCTAAACACGACTTAACCTATTTAATTTATACTTAATGTACAATTGTAATTGAGTCCATAATTTTATTCTTTTTATCTATTTTATCCTAAAATTATAATTTATTATTAAAACATTCTATTATTACCTATATTATACGTTTACCCCAATAAAAATATAACTCATTATCTATATATAACTATAGAGTATATGTTTAGGAAAAATGGGTATTACACATGAATTCATATGCAATAATAATTAATTAAGAATTCATCTTGTTTTCAATTCCCTAAAAAATGAGTTTTATATTTTTTAACTATTGTTGTATATAAATTTTCAATTATGGGGTTTAAGCCCACAAGTAAAGCTATTAATGAACCCAAACCCACAAATAAAGCCATCAAATGGCACACGCCCACGAGTAAAGCTGCCAAAGGGTCCAAGTCCAAAAATAAGGCTACTAATGGGTCTAAGCCTATAAACAAATAACTAGAAGCCCAAAACCAAAGAAATAAGGGGTTCAAGTTATAAAAAAAATAAATAAAATAAAAAAGTCATCTTTAATTAAGAGCACTATGAATTTCTGTCAAGATCTTACATTTAAATGTATAAGTACCTCATAAAAAATTAGAATTCTTTTTAATTACGAGAACTATGAGTTTCTACTAAGACCTTATACTTAAATATGTGAGTACTCTCACAAAAAAATAAATTGATTTCTTTAATTAAAAACACATGGTTACCTCCTAAGGCCAAAATCTTAGCCACAAAAACAGGAAAGAAATAACTAAAAACCAACTAAAGAGTAAACATTTACTATTTACAAAATGAGAAATGATAAAAATAAAAATTAAAAAAATCTACACGTAGTCGAATACATGAGTAAATACACATAGTGTGATTTTAAGAAGTCATGAATGTCACATAGCACCTGTGTTATAACACCTATCAAAAAGAATGCACCAACATTAGTCAAATCAAAATGTTCATAATAAAAGTATAGAATTTAATTGAAAAGGTAAGGGAAAAAAGAGACAAAACAAAGTAAAATTCCATTTTCAACAACTTATCTCTCTAGAATAAAAATTTAGGTAACTGACTTGATTGTCGAAGGGTTAACGCCGATAAACCCACTGGCACCTCTAATTTTGCTTTATTTTTCAAAAGACGGAAAATGTCAGCAAATTAATGCGTGACACATGGAAAGTGATCTACAATATCAATTTAGTTGGTTAATAAAAAGAAGAAAAAGCATCAAGAACTATAAAAGCAAAAATGTTTAGATTTTATTTCTACTACAAGTTAATTATTTAGAATAATGTGTTGCTAAATAAGTTAAATAATAAATTTAAATGAAATTTAAATATTCTATATTTTAAATGATATTGAGATATTGAGAATGGTATAATATATTATTTTCTTTTCTTTTATTTGGTATATTTTGACAATATAAAAATTAAAATATTTTTTAAAATAAAATGAATACAACAATATTTATTTTTTGTACAATTTAGACTAATCAAATTAGTTTATCTCGTCATTAAATATTGAAACTCAATTTTTAAAAATATTTTTGCTAGACCCGCCTTACTCTTCTCATTTTAAATTTTACATTTAAAAATATATGACTAAATATATTCTTGAACTCTACAATCTTCAAATTAAAAATACTATTTTTATTTTCATTTTTGTTGTAAAAACATATACTAAACACATCCTTAATATCTAAATTCGAAAAGTACAATCAGTCCAAACTCTCATTAATTTGTTAATAAATTTTGTTTATACAGGTGATACATTAATAGATAAGGTGGAGATATTAAGATCCCTGCAATCTAGAAACAAATTAATAGAATCTCATAATCTAAAACATTTATTACCAGGTAAAGACACAGTCGTGTTAAGTAAAATATCAACCCACTGAATATTAGAGAAACGACCAATTCTAATTTAAAAATATGTCACTGATCGCATAGGCAGCTTAATTAACAATTACTGTGTATGAATGTGTTCACTCGTTGAATCTATCTTCTTTGAAATAAAAAACATAAACAACCAATGAAGACTTAGTAACTCTTCACCCTCTTCGAGGACTAAGAACAGAATGCACAGAATAGAACTAAAAGATCAAAAAAAATCCAAATAAAATCTTAATAGAACTAAATGATACAAAGTTCATACTTCATCCCTACATAATATATTAAGTAGTTCATATATATACAGGGGCGGAGGCACGTTAAGGAGTGTGGGGTCAAATGACCCCACTAACTTATTTATATATATATATATATACACACACATTATTAATATACATTTGCCCCCATAAAAAATAATACTTTGACCCATTATGTTTTTTTTGACCAATCTAAATTATTTGACTTTTTAAATGTGATCAACACGTGCTGTGCAAACACCATCTGATCTGTTGGAGCTACCACACACTCTTTTATTATTTTATACTTTGCATTTGATGGCTCTGTCGACTTCTCCCACCTTAAATTTGGTGTTCAACTCTCTAATGCTGTTCTGCGGAAACCTAACTGGGATTACTAATTTACTGCAGGTATTCTTAAAATCTCAATTGATGGTTCTGGTTCTTGATTATTATTGTTGTTGTGGTGTTTCCATTGAATTATTATTGTTATCATCAGTAGCAACTTGTGCAGAAACATATAATACGACCTCACATATGGACCACGCAATCCAAGCAAACTAATTCAGAGAGTTAAATTTTGAAAGAACTAAGAGAAGTTATCAGAAATATTGCTATTAATAATATTGGCAAAGAAGATAGTTGTTGTACCTGTTGTTTTACATCCCACAAGTGCATGAAAAGCACTCATAAGCTGTAGAATATCTAGGATAGAGAATCAACAATTTACTTTTTTTTGAAAATATTGTGAAAGACTGAAACTCTGAAAGGTTAGTAAGATATTCAAATTAGCCCCAAAATATGCCGGCGAATTTCCATGAGGTTTTAACATGGAACGGGAGATTAAGAAAATTACATATATTTGTTTCAATGATTGACAATCTTGACCTGCTTGAAACCAGTTATTATGCGTTTGTTTATACATTAAGGCATTGGGGCTTCTTAAATTATGGTCGAATGACATAATTTTTTTTTTCTTTTCTATTAATTTGTTTAGCTCTTGTCTATGATTATTTTTTTAATTTTAATATATATAACATTGCAAAGATTCGACAATGAAATCAGAAGGAAAAGGAAAAATATTGACTGTAAAACTTACTAATCAGATCAGCTCAGTACATAATGCTTCCAAAATATGAAAAAGAAATAGAAAAGAATTAATAAATTCAGCTCTTAATAGGATTCTTTGACTGCATTTGCCCTATGAGGAGGAGGAGGATATATATATCTGTTGCTGATTAG
This sequence comes from Cedrela odorata, assembly GCA_035584115.1. Taxonomy (NCBI): domain Eukaryota; kingdom Viridiplantae; phylum Streptophyta; class Magnoliopsida; order Sapindales; family Meliaceae; genus Cedrela; species Cedrela odorata. The sequence continues at coordinate 4,427 of JAXCLQ010054688.1, read as the reverse complement.
AGTGGATTGTTACATTCATGCACATAGATATTTTTCATAAAATCGCAGAAGTTATGGACCATAAATTTCTTTTCCATAAATTGACCTGACTATAGATGAACCTTGTCAAGGTTTGGCATCAGAGTATTTGAATACCATCTAGCTTAGAGTTGTCCAACAGTTCAGTAGCAACGTTCAGCAAACTAATAGCAAAATATGCCCTGCAATTTTTTACAATTTAAATATAATATGAAAAAACAAATTATGAACAAAGTACTATCAATTAATTAATCATGCATTTGCACCTAATATACATGCAACTTATACTTATTTGTTTATAGTGTCCAATATATGTAGGTTTATTCTTGAAAACATGGATAAGTATTTGAAGGGAAAGTCAATAGCTGATGAGTCTTCTCTAAATTCAGCGAATAAGCGAAGTCATTTAGATATTGACCTAGAACTTAAAGTTATTGCTGACCCTGGACTACGAAAACCGATTGAAAAATATCATCCTAATGTCAAGGACGAAGTTCGGAGGGCATACCTTCAAAAGGGTCCTTGTCAACCTCGTAAACATGATTTTCCTCAAAAACTTATTTCAAAAATTCCTCGAAGATTCGTGGAAGATTGGTATAACAAACATCCTAGTTGGCTAGAGTATAGCATAGAGAATGATGCTGCATATTGCTTGTTTTGTTATCTCTTTAACATCAAGGGTAGAAATGGAGAACAACATAATGGTGAATCATTCACTGGTGATGGATTTTCTAATTGGAAAAAGAAAGAAATGTTCGATACTCGTGTTTTTTTAATATTTTGTATGATGTTGAATGTAAATTAGAATTTGACTTCAATGTAATTTTTATCAGGTTGGATATTCATATTGGAATGTCAAATAGTGCTCACAATGAAACTCGGATAAAATGTGAGAATTTGACGAAACAAAAACAAAGTATCACGTCCTTATTCTCAAGACAGTCAACAAAGAGTAAAGTTGATTATCGAATTCGTTTGAATGCATCTGTTGATTGCTCTCGATTTCTACTACGTCAAGGACTACCATTTTGTGGTCATGATGAATTTGAAACTTCAAAAAATCAAGGAAACTATTTAGAGCTCTTGAGTTTACTTGCCAAAAATAGTGTGACTATCAAAGATGTTGTTCTTGGTAAAGCCCCTGCACATAACAAATTGACATCTCCTAACATTCAAAATGAGATTACTCAAGCTGCTGCAGAGGAGGTAACAAATGTGATTATTAAATATATTGGTAATTCTTTGTTTTCTATAATGGTTGATGAGTCACGCGACATATCAATAAAAGAGCAGATGGCAGTAGTGTTAAGATATGTGAACAAGAGAGGGGAAATAGTTGAGTAGTTTCTTGGCATTCAGCATGTTTCTGAAACTACGGCTAGTTCACTAAAGGTTAGTATTGATAGGCTATTTTCCACACATGGGTTGAGTATATCGAGGTTACGTGGCCAGGGTTATGATGGGGCAAGTAATATGCAAGGCAAATTCAATGGTTTGAAAGCTATTATTTTGAAAGATAATCCATATGCATATTACATTCATTGTTTTGCTCATCGGCTTCAATTGGCACTTGTGGCTATTACAAAGAATCACAATGAAGTGGCGGATTTTTTCAACTTTATTTCTAATATCTTAAATCTTGTTGGAGCATCTTATAAAAGAAGAGATATACTTAGAGAAAAACAACGAGCCAAGATTGTTGAAGAGGTCGAGAAAGGGGAGATCGTTAGTGGACGAGGCTTAAATCAAGAAACTAATTTGAGAAGACATGGTGATACTCGTTGGGGCTCACATTATCTAACATTGGTTCGTTTGGTTGATATGTATTCTTTGGTGCTTGATTCACTTGAAATTGTTAGAGAAGATGATTCGAGCTCTGAACAAAGAATTGAAGCAAACGTTTTGTTACAGGTAATGTTACTATTTAATTTATTTAGTTTTGTCTTTACATTATAAATTCTAAATATATGTTTAAACTTTTTTTTAGGTGATGCTTTCATTTGATTTTGTATTTATACTCCATGTTATGCAACACATATTGGGGATTACAAATGAGCTCTCTCAAGCATTGCAAAGAAAGGATCAAGATATTCAAAATGCTATGGACTTAGTAAGGATATTCAAGAAGCGATTGAATGATATGAGAAAGGAAGATGATTGGGAGCCTTTGATTGTGGAAGTTTCTTCTTTTTGCAAGAAACATGACATTGACATTCCAAACACGGACGATATGTTCAAAACTCGTGGACGTCCAAGACGAAATGCTCTAACCATCACCAATATGAAGCATTATCGTATTGAGATACTCTATACTATTATTGATATGCAAGCTCGAGAGCTAAGTGATCGTTTTACTGAGACAACTACAGACTTGCTTACTCGCATAGCATGTCTAAACCCAACAGACTCATTTGCTGCTTTCAACCGCAAAAGTCTAATTGAACTTGCTCAGTTTTATCCGAAGGAATTTTCTTCAGTTGATCTTAAGGTATTGGATAACCAACTTCAAACTTTTATTATTGATGTTCAAAGCAATGAAAAGTTTTCTACTTTAAAAGGTATTGCATACTTAGCTATAAAAATGGTAGAAACAAAGAAAAATCTTGTATTTCCCTTAGTTTACATGCTCATTACATTGACATTGATCCTTCCAGTTGCAACTACATCAGTCGAGAGAGTATTTTCTGGTATGAAAATTGTTAAAATCGTTTGCGGAACCGTATGGGTGACAAATGGATGAATGATAGTTTGGTTGTGTACATTCAGAAGGAAATTTTTGACAGTATTGATAATGAGATCATTATAGAACAATTTCATAAGATGAAACCTCATAGGGAACAATTGTAAGATATGAACAATAAATTTATAACACCTTTTGAGTTGTATTCTATAACTTTATATATATATATATATATATATTTTTTCATAATTTGGATGGATTGAATTCTGACCTATTGAACTTAAATCCTGGCTTTGCCACTATATATATATATATATATATAATAATTTGTATGTATTTTTAAAGCTCTTAATATGTAAACTGTTTGTATAATATGAGACAAATATTAGAAACTTCTTAATATTTGCATGTCCAAAATTCTTAAGTATTTGACATCATTATCGCATAACAAATATGAACTACTCTTTTAATTTTGGTAATACTCTTCGTAATTTTTTTTTCTAGGGTCATATGTACTAAGCAACGCGGCTACCATCTTTACCAATGATGTTCTTAGCAAAATTATTCATTTTGAAACATTAATGATCATTATTCACTAGAATACATCAATTATATTTAATTTTGTATTACGAAAAGGATAATCAACCTTCTTGAATTTGAAAAAATAGAAAATTAGAGACAATTTTATATCATTTTCTTTTTTAATTTTTCCTTATGTACCAATCATAAAATTATTAATTAATGTGCATTTCATCAATAACATATAGTTCGTTTACTTATAAAGACAATTGGTAAAATTATTAATTAATCGACCATGCTGAAGATTTTTAGACCTTTGACTCTAGACTCAAATTAGTAGAATTGCATATATACTTCAAAACATTTGTTATTAGGTAAGGAAACATTCGTATTAAGTAAAGTCTAACAAACAATTACACTATCAGCCCATTGGAGATTAGACAAACGAGCACTTCCTTGTTAAATATATGTCACCGATTTCATATATTGCCAGATTAATTAATTACTAATTACCAATGGTTGAACGAGTGCACTTGTTCAATCTATTGCCTTTGAAATAGAAAATCATACATAACCAACGAAGACTTGGCAAGTCTTTACCTGCTTCCAGGACTAAGCACAATTGACACACAATAGTTCAAGGACTCCCATCTATGAATAGTCTAGTTTCCCACACAAGATTTCTCCTCCCTTGACAAAGCAACAACGCTTAATTGAAAGAATCCGGGATGTATACAAAACCATGAAAGGTATTCAGTTTCTTTTAGGTTTGCTCTCTTGGCATTGGCATATTAGATAATAAAATATTTTTCCTTGAAACTATTTTAATACTTTGTGAATTGTATTGTTTATTCTCATGAAACTATATATGCTCTTGTACTATAGAGTAAAGTGCGCTGCTATTTCATTGAAATGTACTAAAACTCAATAGTTTTATTACTTGATACATACAAGCACAAATGTTGACTCGAGTTACATATGTATGCAACCACTTTATTACATTAAACTATAGATAATGACGACATCTATTAAATGAAGAAACATAAATAGCAACATTATTCAAATAAGCTGCATTTGACAAACGTTTCTCTAATTGCCATCCATCCAGAACTTAGCCTGAAGAGATTTCACCGTTTTTACGTCCAACTGGAAGGCCCTGGCGAGGAAATCAGGATTGATGGCAGGATCCGCTCCAAAGACCGAGTTTGCA
>JAXCLQ010054677.1:3636-14718 GCA_035584115.1 Cedrela odorata | reverse complement strand
TTGGTGTGATTTTTAATTTCGTAAATTACAAATTAAAATATATATAAATTATATGTGTTCATTTTAGAATCAAGATACCATTCAATATGCTATGCAATATGCTTCATCTATTTGATTCATTCTTCATTGTATCCCAAATTGATGTAACAATGGCATCATACTAGTGCAAATAAATGGACCCAAACTTGGTAAAAATTCATAAACTTGTCACAATAATGGGGCAGCAATTGATGATTGACCTCAATTTTATGAGTATAGTGGAAGATATGAGGTCAAGTCAATTGTGGTTGCTAATCATACCAATGAATTGACAATGAAAGCTTCCAATTTCCAAGGTTTTACGGATGCCTACCAAATGAATGGCTTGTAAAAGTTGGGCTAAGCACAAAATTAATGGCTCCCAACAATAGTTTTAAAATACGTATATTACCCTCATCTAACAACCACCCCTATCGAAAAAGTCACATATAAGAACCAGTTCCAACATCATGAATAAACTTATACCATAAATTTATACCATGTACATATTTTATTAGATGAGTGTACACGAACATATATTGCAAGAAAGATTTTCTTGTTCTATATTGCCTTTTCAATAGACATCCAAGGATTAGTCTCAACTCATATAATTGTAAAGAATATTTTCATTTTCTAATAAGCAAAGAACAATAAGTTTTCACATTCCCAGCTTCACTATACAATGACCTTGAAATAAGTATGCAAAAGCAAGGGCTGGATACAAATGAGGAGAAAGATGAAAATAAAGGGAGAGACTTTTTCTTTATATATATGAAAGATATCATCAAATAGAGAAAAAATGAATTCTACGTTTACAGGGGCTGTATGTACAAGTAATCGTATATATATTTATATTGACTGTACAATATCCACACTTTATGATGAATGTGATGCGGCTAAAATGGCTGCTCCGGTACCTGACCCGTCTTCTGTGACCTTGAGAATGACATGTTCGACAATATCTTCCCCCAATATCTCAGTCAAGGCTTCATGCAAATACTCTCTGAACAATGTATAGCTTGTATATAAACTCCCTTCAATTGCGACAACTGTTCTTCTCATCTTAATATCACTTCTACTTCTTCCGCCACTGATTCCACCACTCCCGTCCCTCCCAATCTTCTTCAAGATCCCCACAATACCAGCTGCGGCTAATCTAGCAGCCCTTTGGGTTACTACATCACATACCTTTACAACAAGCTTCCGTACCTTCAAAGGGACATCTGAAATCTGAAAAATGAAAGGCAGCAAACAAACAAGGATCAGATCACCAAAGTTGAACCATTTGACGATAAATATTTATAGAACAGACAAGAAAACCTAAGGAAAGAGACACATGACCCTTCTACCTCCAGAACATCTTTCAAGATTCGAGCTACTTCTGTCAACTCCGGGGAGTCATCTTCATGCATTGCAGCCATCAAAGGTGTCCTGAAATCAATAGAATAAAATGTGACACCTACAATTTTGTACTTACATAACTACAATTTTGGACAAAATTCTACTCCATTTTGCATCATGAAACCATGGCTAAATGCATCAAATGGAACCCACCACAAGAAACAACCCTTACAACCAAGAACTATAATGTATCCAGAAATTTTGCACACAAAAATATTAAAAAGCCAATTTATTATTTCGTTATATCTCTCCAACTTCAATTCTGAGATCTTAACTTCCCAGTAAATTCTTTATTGGCCTGGACACTCCCACTAACTAGAAAGCAATGTAACAAGATAAATGGGTCAAACAATAACAGAATGATTTCTCCTATTAGCTAAGCTTCTCTTGTCCACATGTTTACCTAATAATTAAGATCTCAAGCACTACACCTAGATTCCAGAGAGGCAGCAATCAGAGTGTAATCTCCTTTTAAGGACTTAAAAATGTCTACCGACATGCCTAAATGAAGGAAGTGTTTTCAGCAGAAACATTCTTCACAAATTAGCCAAACTTCCTTTCTCAAACCCCTTCCCAAAAAAATAAAAATAGGTATGCAGTAGGAACATAGTAATTCACAATACCTTGGATTCTAGCAAGTTAATGGTATGCAAGTATGTGTCTATGTTCGTGATAGTGAAAGAGAGAGAGAAAACAAAATATTATATAAACATACCTCAAGATAAAGGGCATTGATAACCTGGAAGAAGCAGGTCCAAAGATATCAGACTCCAGTGCCATTCTGAGAATCACTCTTCTAACAATGTCACCCAAATACATTCCCGAGATCATTTTCTCAAAACCCTACAACAAAATCCTAACAAATCAGTGTTGTTCTTTCAGTTATTAACAATGAAAAGTGGAAATAACAGAAATGTACTTGGTCGTTTGGATTAGGACTATCAGCATCTAAATCAATATCATACGAAGTTCTGGGCAGATGAGATGACCAGAAATTTCCCCATTCCATATTGACAGCCTAATCAAGCAAGAGAGATTCAATGTGAGCACGGTGTGATATCTGACATAAAAATTGCTCATTCCCTCAGATAAAACATGGGATAATGTCTGACAGACACAAAAGAAAGGATACCATGCCTCCAGAGGCTGTAAGAAGACCTTGACACTTGATAATCGCATCTGTCCGTTCCAAATAGCAGGCATTAGTTCCTGTTCCAATTATCACTGCAGCAACAGTGTCCTCATCATGATAATGCCCAAGAGCTAAAGTCCCCACTGTATCATTTACCTGCACGGGAATAAATAAATAAATAAAAAAAGGTATGTTTAACAACTCTCTTTCACGACATAAAAGGGAAATTTTCCTTCAACTGCAATTTCTATCTTAAGAATCAGTTTGGTTAGAAGTACAGAACATGATCAGTCCAAAGAAATTATTATCAATTCACAAAGAGAAAAGATGTACAAAGTTCAGCGTAAATCGTTCCCCGACAGCTTCAGACTAAACTTTTATTGGTGCTAATAAACTCAACCACACTAATCTAGAACAACCTTAAGAAAAGTTGCAGTGATAACTAAAAGCAAATTTATGAAGTTTCGACTTATAAACAATAGCCATAACCTTTACTCAGTTCATAACCAATACCTATAACCTTAATAACATGAAAGTTCTACAAGAATTTCATATATGGTCATAACATTGAATGTAACATGTAAATAATAATTTCCTTTTCCAGTATGTGAGATTTTTAACTCTAAAATTGCCTTGCTATGTTTGTTCTTGGAAACAAAAGAAACTTTAATAAAGAGATAAAAGTACTTGTATGTATAAGGGCCGTGAGAGAAGATCAATAACTTACATGCAAATGCAGAAAGTGCTCATGCCACCATGTTTGCTAATGATCCAAGTTTGACAAATATCAAATTAATCTTTGAATGTCCCAACACAAACAACCTTAATGATTCCATACCCTATATGTCAAAATACTTGATAGAAGAGAAGATAAGCTATATCTAATGGAGAATCACGCCCATAAATTTTTAACAGTTGACATAAATTCACTAAATATGTTTCAGAATATGGAAATCACAAGCATGGTCATTATAACAGCCTGGTCTGTAGATTTTCCATGTGGCCAAGGTCTTCTAAACCTAGATTATGCCATAAACATTTCATTTAGAGTATTAATCCATGCCCTTTAAAGTAATCAAGATGTAAAAATGCAATTTTTTAGGCCTTAATAATATGTTTGCTTATCCCTTTCATCCTTTGATACTACCTTGACCTGATTACCAGTGGCAACCTTTTCAGCTGCTATGTTAATTTACAACTACAGTATCAGCTCAACTGAACAAATCATTAATCCAACCTCTGTAGAGTGACATCCACAAAGTAACTACTTAAAGCATAGAAAAGACTACCAACTAAGCATGTTACATACTAAATTAAATGGGAAAAAAAGAGGGACGTAATCTTTGCCCAAGCATAGATAAGATAAGTTTGACGGTAAGCTAGTTCAAAAGCCTCAAATTTCAAGACACTAAAGCATACTTAGGACAAATAGTTTCTTTTTTCAAAAAGAAAAAAAAAAAATTCAATGATCCCTAAAGCTGTGACAGGACAAATTGAAAGTTGTATGCATACTTAAAAAACAGCTGAATAGAAAAGTTCTTTGCGGACAAGGACCAAGTGCTTACCAGTACTGCAACCCGCATATCTAAACCTCTCTTGTCCAGAGCTCGTTGCAAGTTTTCAGTGACTTCTTTTCCAACCTACAACCAATTGTCCAAATGTGCATCAAAGCTTGCATCTTTCCTCAATGATTTGAATATAAAACAGGTAAAGTTTTAGGTTGAATATTCTAGTATAAATATATTCTCTATTTAATTCAAGCAGGAATAATAGTTATGTAAAAAGTTAATCCAATTAAATTCAGGCTAGGTTTAGCTTGTACTAAATCATACACTGTGCCAAAACTCAATATAAGCACCAACGTTCAGTATCAGTGTGAAATTATATAGTTTAACCAGCAAAAACTGTCATTTAGAGGAAATTTCCTATGATTCTGCACCATTTCAGAGCATACAGTATTAGAATATCATCCAACTAACCACGTCTTCAATAGCAAATCCTTTTGTCCATTTGATTAGAATCCCTGACGACACGGACGTTTGTTTCACAGGGAAAGAGAATGTAAACCCCAGTTCTCTTCTTCTAACTGGAGAGGGCTCAGAACCATTTCCTTCTTTTTCAACAAATTGCTGCAAGGATGAAGCTAAGAAATCAAAGAGATCCTGCAAGCAATTAAACATATTAACTTCTGTAAATATCAATGGATGATTAGATTTTGAGGGCTTGCCAAAAGTAGTCAATATGGGAGACAAAATATAGTCACCTCACTTGCGCTGGTCATCAAATGTAGGGGAATGGGTTGTCGAACAACACCTTGTGCTATGATAGAGGACTTTTGGCCTCCCAACTGAATCCTCAATACCCTAAAATTTGTACCCCCTAGATCCAGTGCATAATAAGTTCCTTTCTCGCTCCTGTTGCAAACCAATTGTCAATTTACTAGTACAACTTATGAATATATTTAAAAAATGAACATATAAAATTATATGAATCAAATAACAGATATTCATCTCAAAAGAAAGCATTTTATTAGCATAAAAACACAGTTTTGTCTCATTATAGTGTTATGATTATCATTACAACTTCTTGCCAATCACAGCCCATTCACAAAATTACGAGATATGCACGACTTGGCAACAGTATGCTGACAGTAACCATTATAGATCAAATCGTTCCCATAATTGATGCAAACATGAAGGTATCTGCAGTATATATATTTCATAATAATATGAGATTCAAATGGCAAATCACAGCAATAGGTTTAGCATTTTAGCATTACATAGTAGCTGGCACTAACATAGCCTAACTAAGTTTAAATGAAATAAAAGAGAGAAAGATAATGCCGCTTTCCTTCACTGTTTCTTTCAAGTAACAAACACAGTACAATCGTCTACCACAACTAAATGGAAATGCAAGGAATATAAAAAGGAACCTTTAATATTCTATCCAGGTTATGTGTAAAGTTTTGAAACAAAATATTCCCTGCTCCAGAAGGAACAAAAATTAGACATCATAATGTGGAATGTCAAAAGAACAGATGACATTATGTAAATATAGATAATTCAAAAGTGAAAATCTTTATACTAATACCAATTCCAGAAATCCTGACATGATATTGCATAAAAGAATGAACCACCGAAAAGGAAAAAAAAAATGACACCCTAGTAAAAGAGAAAGAAACGGTAAAGGAACCAAAAAAAACAGATGGAAACCAAGACAAAACCAAAATGGCAACACACAATTAATTTTTCACATATTTAAATAAACCAATCCACAGAAAAAGAAAAACTAAAATAGTCCAAATAACACAAAAAGTAACAAGGGAATATCAATGTGCAACTTAAAATCAAAAGAAAATAAAGGTATAATCGCAGATAGAAAGAAATACCCACAATAAATGGTACAATAAATTTTCTTTAATAAAGAAAAAAGGGAATGGATTTGATAAAACCCTGATAATTAAATTGTGACAAGACCACATAAGATCTCTTGTTGAGAGAACACGGTTGAATGATTTCTGTAAATTTCTACTAGACCAAACCCCAAAATACAATCAAAGAAGAGAGCCCAAAGAGCAAGAAAGACTGAATACCCATTAGGAAGTTTATCAACAAAAGTGAGCAACATTTTGAGCTTAGACCCTCCTTCAGAAGCCAAACCAGCATGCATCTCTACAGCCATAGCATCGACAACCTGCCTCAATCTTCCCACTGTAGTCTCACATCCTTCCTCCAACTCTCTCAACACTCCCATCACTCTCTTCCACTTTCTCCTGCTCTTCACTCTCTTTCCCACCACCACTCCCGCCACCACACAAGCCGCCGCCGCCACCCCTGCTGCCACCCCCACCACCACTCCTCTTCCCATCTATCCGTAAAATACTATTATCAAATACCCATATAATACGTTTTCAGTATGTATGGTAAACTGATCAATTATGCCAACGAAAACAAGATAGTCTAGCCATGAACGCCTGTTTTATCTGTCCCCAAAAAAAAAAAACAAAAAACCATGAAAAGATCTTGCCAAAAATACTATCCTTATATGATTTTAAGTTGCTATTTCAGTGAATCGCCTGTGAAAATTGATTGTATATAACCTGTTCGATGAAAGGCTTAAAAGAAAGTTCATATTTCGTAAAATCTTCAAAGAGAAAAGAAAGCGATAGTTTATTAGCGAGTAGCAAGTTGTAGCGTTGGAAAGCCACGAGAGCCCTTTTATAGGATCAAAAAAATGACGTATTTGCCCTTCAGAAGGCCCGTTAATGGTAGATTTGTTAAGAGAATCTTTGGATTTACCTTTTTTCACCGTCAGTGAAAAGATTTTGACCCTGGTCAGGTTACTATTTGGAATTTGCCACTGGAGTTGTTAGATATTACGGTCTTGCCATGGACAAACCTTTATAAAAGTCGGTTACCATAAAATCGTGTTTTAAAGTCGTAGTCGATTATATGACCGAAAGATTATGACCTTTTTTAAAGCTTTTAATTTATTTATAATCGAGAGTTACTTAAAAGTTTGAAATTTTGTAAATCAATGAGTGATTGTGACTTTGTGATCTTAGTTAAGTTGATTTTCAATCATATAATATACTAAAATTTTAATATTACATTAATCGATATTTTGTAGCATGATTTTGTTGTTTACGAGCTTTTAATCGCTATATTAATATAATATAATTATTTTATTTTATTTTTTAATTTATAACTATATTTATTTTTTTAACTTTTAAATTTAACAAAAAATATAAAATATAACAAATAAAAAATTATATAAAATTTTTGTATTTATTATTTTTTTTACTGTATTGTCGATTCAAGAATCTCAATGATGTTTGGAAGAAATTTATAATTTAAAATTAGAATAACTTAACAAAAAACATGAAAAATATAACAAATGAAAAATTGATGAGCCAATATATTTGACAATTTCTTATAATACATTATGGTTTCAATAATCTCAATGATGTTTTGAAGGAACTTATAACATAAAATTGGAAATTGGAAAAATTTTGAATAAAAAACTTTTAAAAATATAATAAAAAATTTTAGTATTTATATTATAATTACAAAAATCTCAACGGTGTTGTCGAGGAAATGTAACAGTTCAAAAAAATTGATAAATGGGTAAATTTAACGAATTAAAATATAATTACGTAATAACAAACAAGATCTTATAAAAAAATCATGATTTTTTTTATTTTTTTAATTAGATTTAAAAATAATAATAAAAAGATGAGCAATTATCAAATTACTTGTTACTTGGTTGGCATCGAAGTACGGTTATCATAACAAGTGTGAAAAGATCTAGTAGTACAACACCGTTGCCTTATAAATACTTAACTGAATTTTGTACGGTTATCACTAACACAATCGCCTTTATTTAATTCTTTATTCCAATTTTGTCACACACATACTCTAGTAAATTACAAATAAGTTCTATTTATTAATTTTATTTTAAATCTTTCACTTAATTTTTGTAAGATAAAGAATATAGAATGTGCGACATCGACGTCTAATTCGTTCATTGTATAATGTTATCGTATATAGTAGCAACGTAACCAATCTTATTTTAAATTTATTCACAAGATATTATATAATACATATATCAATATAATTTTTTTTTTATTTTTTTTTTCAATTTTAAGAGAAAAATGATAGAATCAAAATTATATATTACCAAATCATAAAAATTAATCTTGAATAATTTTAGAATTAAAAAAATTGTAATATTTTATTTTATTTTATTCACAAAAATGTGATATTTTATTACAATGTTATTAATTGAAAATAACATTAAATGTACAAATTATGTATACAAATTTTTATATACAATTTAGTGTCGATATTGTTATTTTTTCATCACATTATTTATTTTTTATATTTTTATATTTTAATTCTTACATTTATTTATTCTCTTAATTTGATAATAAGTGTCAAAGTATCACATTTTGATTGGTCAAATTAAAATTTAAAAAAACACCAAATAAAATGAAAATATAGACAATGCCAAAATTAAAATTATAAATAATTTAAAAATCCGTACACAACAATTGCATTGTGTGTGTAGCTATTAACTCCTTAATCATTATTCACACTTAGGGGCATTTTAGTAAACTCCAACCAAATTCCCAAAAACTACCGACTATTAACCAGACACCAAATCACTCCATTTTCCACAAATCCCAAAAAAAAACAAATAAAACTGAAAGGACCCATTTGGGTTTTACTAAAAATAGAAGGGCAAAATAGGAAAAAAAAAGAAATAGGGGCAGGCAAGGCAAGAAGAGTTGAATGCCTTATTTTTTTTATTATTAATATTGAAAATAAATAAATTAAGGGTTTGTTTGGGGGGTCACCCAAAAAAAAAAAAAAAGAAACGGCGACGGTAGCTGCGTATTTGCAGTCGGACAATGCCAGCTGTCTCGCGCAATATCCAGCTGTGCTTAGCTAATAACTAAATAAATAAAAGCTCTCTATTCTCTTCTCTGTAAGTCTGTACCATCTTCTTCACCCTTTCTTTGTTTTTTCACTAACTTCCATTTACATTACTCCCACTGCCTTGCTGTCCTCGTTCTGTCTTTTTATTATTTTATTTTTGAAATACATAGTATTTTAGAAACTCCTTGTATTTGTATACAATTTTTTTTAAAATATATATACTTTTTTATATTTTTAATACATCAAACAATCAACCAAATCAATCAATTTTGTTTATTAAATTTTATTTTTATATATAATATTTTTAATAATTATTTTTATGAGATTTTTGTGGATATTAAATCGACATAACTTTATGATATTTTAATAAAAATTGTAATGTTTGATGGCCTGTATAGAAAGAAAATAACGTTTTAAATCAATTTTAAAGCGTCTTAGAGTAATTTTTTTGTCAAAGATACGAATAATTTATAGTATTTTAGAGTTTTTTTTTTAATACAGTGATATTTTAAATTGCATTCAACTCGTAAAATATTTTTAAATAGTATAAGAGATACGTGATTCATTCCGCTCGTACTAAAATTGAAAATAAATTAAGTTTATATTAATGTAATTTTTTTAAATATATAATTTAAAAAATGTATCCAAAAAAAATAGTGACCATTAGCCGTACATTTTTTTTTTTTACTATTGTTTAACGGTTCTCATACTCATAGGCTACATATGCCGTGTGAGGTGAATGAATATTTTTGGAGAATATTTGGGAAAGCAAGTTGCCTTGCAAGTGCAATTACCACCAAAATTTTATACAAAAACATAAATTATTATTTTATTTTGGCAATGTAATTGAAATTGCAACTTTTAAATTCTTTTTTTTAGTTTAATTTAGATTTCATATATCAATAATTTTATAAAATTAATTATATATTACAGTTTATTTTTCAGTTTAACATTAAACTTGATAGGAATCACACTTCAAGAACTTGCTTACAGCTTTAAAAAACTTAAGAGAACTTGTAATCGCCTAATAAAAAATTATTTGTATTATCGAAAAGAAAGAAAAATGATTTACTTCTCTTTATTATTATTATTATTTTTTTACATCAGATATGTAATAATATTTATTTTTAATATTAGTTATACTTTTTTAAAAAATGGGGTTTTATAATATTTTTTAAAATTATATAAATTGAATAATAAAAAAATTGTGTCTTATCAAATTTAAAATGATTCAATTCCATGATTGTAATAGGAAAATAGAAAAGGTGATTTGAGATGCGACTAATCGAAGAAAAATGGGGTGGACAAATCGAATTTTAATTAGTAGTAATTAATTTTCGTGTTTGGTATTAATTATGATAATGACTTTGCTTCTTTAACGTAATGAGAATTTTGGATTAGTAGTGCACAACATTAATCATCATTCTTTATTTGGAAGATGTAAAGTTGCTATCAATGAAAGTCTTCATTGCCGTTACATCTTGATCTTGTGATTCTTTGCTATCTTTTTCATAAAAATTATCAATCATTTTATAAATTTTAAAAACAAATTAAATATTTTTTTATTTAAGAAATTTTTTTTTAATTTTTAAATTTTATATTAATAAAAAAAAATTGTATTTTGAATACAAATTCAAAAATTATATTTTTAAGTGCTAAACTTAAATTTTAAAAAAGCTCGTGCATTCAACGATTTATTTAGCCGTACAATATATTTTGTTCTTTTTACTTTATCTAGTTCTTTTGTTATAATTCTCGACTTATAAAAGTACAACGAAAGATTAAAAATTATAATAAAAAATTAAAAATTATAATGAAAGAGTAGAAAATTACAACAAAAAAAATTAAACAAAAAAAGTACCAATTTATTTGACTGAAATATAATTGGCTACCAAACACAAAAGGTAAAGTAAACATTACATGTGATTGTATCTTTTTTTTAATTTTCCTTTTAATTATTTTATTTGACTCGTCTCTGATTGGTCATTACTTTAATAGCGTGCTTAATATTTTATTTTATTTTATTTATTTTAAACTACATGCAGCAAGCATTTCAATGGTGTTTCCGTTGATTCAAAAGCACTATTTAAA
>JAXCLQ010054667.1:5766-17905 GCA_035584115.1 Cedrela odorata | reverse complement strand
TCTTAGCTTATGTGGTTAAGAGGGATGAAACTGAGGTGTGTATGAAGGATATTCCTATAGTTTTAGAATTTCGGGATGTGTTTCTAGAGGATTTGCCCGGGTTACCTCCTGAAAGGGAAATTGAGTTTGGTATTGAGTTAGCATTAGGTACATCGCTCATTTCTATAGCACCATATAGAATGACGCCTGTGGAATTAAAGGAATTAAAAAGTCAACTACATGAATTATTAGATAAAGGTTTTGTACGCCCTAACATTTCACCTTAGGGTGCTTCGGTATTGTTTGTTAAGAAGAAAGATGGCACCCTAAGATTGTGTATTGATTATAAGAGATTGAATCAAGCCACAAAAAAAAATAAGTATCCTTTACCTAGGATTGATGATTTGTTTGACCAGTTGTAGGGAGCAAGTGTATTTTCCAAAATTGATTTGAGGTCAAGGTATTACCAGATTGGTGTTAGGAATGAAGATGTACTAAAGACTACTTTTTGTACTCAGTATGGACATTATGAATTTTTGGTGATGCCTTTTGGGTTAACGAATGCTCCAGCTATCTTTATGGATTTAATGAAAATGGTGTTTCAACCATATTTGAATCAATTTGTGATTGTATTTATTGATGATATATTGGTGTATTCGAAGAGTGATGATGACCATAAGGAACACTTAAGGATAGTGCTTCAAACCTTTAGGGAAAAGAAGTTGTATGCTAAGTTTAAGAAATGTGAATTCTGGCATAAACAAGTAGTGTTTTTGGGGCATGTGGTGAACAAGGATGGGATATCTGTTGATTCGGCTAAAGTGGAAGTGATAGTTAATTGGGAGTGACCCACAACGGCACGGAAGTAAGGAGTTTCTTGGGTTTAGAGGGATATTACCGAAGGTTTGTAGAAGGTTTCGCTAGGTTGGCTTCACCCTTGACAAAGCTAACTATGAAGGATGCAAAATTTATGTGGAGTGAGGAATACGAAAGAAGTTTTCAAGAGCTTAAGACTCGTTGGGTGACAGCGCCGATTCTGACAGTTCCATCTAGTGGTGGAGGATATGTGGTATATAGTGATACCTTGAGGAAAGGTCTGGGTTGTATATTAATGCAATACAAAAAGGTTGTAGCTTATGCTTCTAGGCAACTTAAGGAGCATGAGCAAAACTACCTTACTCATAATTTAGAATTAGCAATAATGATTTTACTTTAAAGATTTGAAGGCATTATTTGTATGGGAAAACATGCCAAATTTTTACATACCATAAAGGCTTGAAGTATTTGTTTACTCAGAAAGAGTTGAATTTGAGGCAAAATAGGTGGTTGGAATTGGTGAAGGATTACGATTGTACGATTAATTATCATCCCGAGAAATCTAATGTAGTGGCTGACGCCTTGAGTTAGAAATCTTTGGGACAATTAGCTGCATTGATAACCACTCAGAGGCAGATTTTGTTGGACCTTATTAGGAATCAAATTGAAGTAGTAAGAAAGGCTGATAACTCATATATGGCCCATTTGACGGTGCAACCAACATTGATTCAAAGGATTAAAGATGCTCAAAAAGCATATCAGTACTTGAAGAAGGTTTTAGAGGAAGTTCCAAGAGGTGGAAAAAAGGGGTTCGAGATAACTGAGGATGGGGCATTGTATTTTGAAGAAAGACTTTGTGTGTCTAAGGATAATAGCCTACAGCAGGAAATTCTGAATGAAGCTCATACTTCTCAGTATACTATTCATCCTGGTATCACAAGGATGTATAAAGATCTTCGCGCTAGATTTTGGTAGCCCAAGATGAAACT
This sequence comes from Cedrela odorata, assembly GCA_035584115.1. Taxonomy (NCBI): domain Eukaryota; kingdom Viridiplantae; phylum Streptophyta; class Magnoliopsida; order Sapindales; family Meliaceae; genus Cedrela; species Cedrela odorata. The sequence goes on along the minus strand of JAXCLQ010054667.1, from coordinate 16,121 downwards.
TAATGTTGCACAATTTATGGAGAAGTGTTTGACTTGTCAACAAGTTAAAGCGGAACATCAGAGACCGTCAGGTTTGTTAAGGTCGTTGATGGTGCCAGAGTAGAAATGGGAACGCATAGCTATGAATTTTGTTATGGGATTACCGAGAACTCCTAAGGGTTTCAATGCAATATGGGTAATTGTGGATAGGTTAACGAAATCGGCACATTTCCTTCCTGTGCAAACCACTTATTTGATGGATATGTATGCACAATTGTATGTTAAACAAATTGTTAGATTGCATGGGGTGTCTATTTCTATTGTTTCGAATAGAGATCCGCGATTTACCTCTAAATTTTAGAAGAGTTTACATATGGCTATAGGTACCAAATTAAACTTTAGTACCACTTTTCACCCGCAAACTGACGGACAATTAGAGAGAACTATTTAGATTCTAAAAGATATGTTGCGAGCGTGCATATTAGATTTCAAAGGTAGTTGAGATGAATATATACCATTGGTGGAGTTTGCATATAACAATAGTTTTCAATCAACTATTAGCATTGCTCCATATAAAGCACTATATGGATGGAAGTTTATATTGCCACTTTATTGGGATAAGGTTAGAGAAAGGAAAGTTTTCGGGCCAGAAATTGTTCAATAAACATGTGAAGTGGTCGAGAAAATAAAAGAAAGAATGAAAACTGCATAGAGTAATGAAATTGCACATAGTAGACAAAAGAGTTATGCTGATATGCGAAAAAAGTCCTTAGAGTTTGTTGTTGGAGAAAAAATATTTCTCAAAGTAGGTTCAATGAAAGGGGTTATGAGGCTTAGTAAGAAAGGGAAGTTAAGCCCTAGGTTTATTGGTCCATTTAAGATTCTAGAAAGAGTAGGGGATGTAGCTTATCAACTTGCCCTTCCACCATCTTTGTCTGGAGTGCATAATGTATTCCATGTATCTATGCTACGCAAGTACATTGCTAATCCTACACATATGCTGAGTTATGAACCACTTCTGCTTAGAGGAGATTTAACTTATGAAGAGGTTCGTATTCAGATTATGGATCATAAGGATCAACAATTACGTTCCAGGAAGATCCCCTTAGTGAAAGTACTTTAGAGGAATCACGATGTAGAGGAAGCCACATAAGAATGAGAAGCGGAAGTTCAAGAGAAAAGATTTCAAGGGTAGTTGGGATGAATATATACCATTGGTGGAGTTTGCGCATAACAACAATTTTCAATCAACTATTGGCACGGCTTCATATGAAGCACTATATGGACGGAAGTGTAGATCGTCGCTTTATTGGGATGAGGTTCGAGAAAGGAAAATTTTGGGTCGAAAATTGTTCAACAAACATGTGAAGTGCAGTGAAAACTAGATTCATAATAGAGTGTGTCGCCAAAAATTTAGGTCAAAATATATCACCGATTTTGAACGGTGCCTATTTGTTGGAAGCGTAAAATGTAAAATATTGAATAAAATGGGTTTTAAAACAAAGTTAATTAGTAACTCGGGTAAAAAATTTAGATGTGAATACAATAGACAATTAAAACCACATTGAGGTTTTATTAGGTGGTAAATATATGTATAATATGTATATTTATTTATTAGATAAATATGTTATATTAAGTCTTAACGATGAATCATTTAATTATAAGTCGACCACCAGAATAGCCAACGCCAACACCTTGAATCGGGTAAAATAAATCATAACTGATGAGTGGTTATTTTTATTTTCAAAATGTTATTTATACAAAATATTTAATTTATGTAAGTTTTAGAAAAATCTATTAAAATGAATATTTTATTGAAAAATATGATTTGAAAGAAGTATTTGAGTTATTCATGATTTGAAATTTAAATTAAAATGTTATGCTGTTTTGTAAATTATGTGCTTATAATTGCATTATATTGAAATGAAAATAAATTTGCTTGAAGTAAGAGTAAATATTTAGAAAATTTTATGGATATTTATGAAATGTTTTTTGGATAATTGATTTGAAATGAAATTGTTTATATGTTCACATTTGGTAAATTGATTTATGTTGACATGTGAATTATATGATAAACGTTGTATGAAGATTTCATGTTTGAGATTTAGATGCAAGTACTCAGTTGAGCGCTTCTGTGCATAGACTCGGCCCTTACCCAAGAAAGGGGTAGGGGAGAGGTTACCATTTTTGCCCTTACCTACTCGAGAAAAAAGGTAAGGAAGAGGTTACCATTTCCGCCTTTGTCATCTAATAAGAGGTAAAGGAGAGGTTGAGATTGGATAAGTCGATGTTTGGCACCACATCTACTTGTTCAGGCCAACGCTAACGAGTGGGCTAAATTATTTTATTTACTAATGTAAAATAACTCATTAGCGGGTCTCGAGATATTCATCAACAGCGCATTGGTGAATATCTCGGGGGATAGTTTCCTAGCAAGCCCAAAAATTTGTAATTTAACATCCACAGATTTTTATATATAAAATAATTTATTCTATTTCATTTATCAAAGTGACTGAAATTTAAATTTACTGTGAATTGTTATATTTTAAAATTTACTTTCTTACTCCATATTTATTGATTTTATTAATTTATTTTAATCCACTCATTGGGTCCTTAAGACTCACCCCCCTCACCTTTCAGTGTGCATGATTAACAAGTAGTTGGAAAGAAAAGAGAGATTTTGGGACAGTGGAGTCACAGGCGGAGAACAATGGATATACACTACAGTCATTAGGACATATGTGTTTATCATGCATCCGAGAGTTATATATGGGTTAGACATGAGCATCCTCAAAAATATATATATAACTTGCATCATTTATTTCATTGTACCAAATTTGATAATCCATTTAAAATTTCCTAGATAACATTACTTGATTCAATGTATTAAGTGATTTATGCGTTATGATTAATAATATTTTCTGATTTAAAAACAAAAGTATGCATTCATACATATGGAGAGAACGTAAAGCTTACGATGATAATGGAGTCTGTTACCAGCCAGTAGCATCTCCGAGTTGGGAGTTTTATACTTCAAGGTTGAGAAGGACTTGGTCTTGGAAATGACCAAGTTCGAGGCTAAGAAGGCAAAGTAGGCTTAGAATAGCTACTGCTGAATCTTCCTAAGCATAGTCTAGCAAGAGGGTGAGCATTTTTGAATTCAACCTAAATTAGTCGAGAGGGGAATGCCAGAGACTTCATCGAGAATCTGAGGAAAAGTGTCGGGAGCTGGAACAACGCTTAAAAGCCGAGAAGAAGAATTTATATTCCTTGCCACCAAGCTTGAAGAAGCCAAATGGGTGGTCAAAGCCATTGTTCATGAGCGGGTCAATGAAGGAATTAACCTAACCTGCAAAATGTTTTAAAGTCAATATCAAGATTTGGACTTAAACTATCTATATAAAGCTCTGGGACATGTGCCTCCATCCCCTGGTGAAGACATTTCAAGTAAGGACTCATCGGCTGACATCCTCCCTGGAGGGGTTGATTAGCCTAATCTCAAGGTTTCGTATGTTCCTTATGTTGATCCAGTGGAAATCCATCCTACTAAGCCAACTAACACTCCTCCTGCCAACCTGGTTGATGCCTTTTCTACTGAGCTGGCTAATGCTCCTTCTATGGATCAAGCTGACACCCTTTCAACTTTAACCAGCCTCCCAGCCGACCCCAAAAACTAAACTTTAATTTTAATTTTTTGTTATCTTTTTTTCTCTCTTTTATATATATATATATATATATATATGAAAATGATGTAATTGAAGGAGAAACCCACAAGAACACAAAAAACCATGCTCTGTTTCTCACGCAGAGGAAGTGCGATGCGCGGATCGGTTCCCGGGCACGTGACCACCGTTGGGAAGCTATGAATGTCTTATGGACATGCTAAAAGGCTTCTTACTGGATCTAGACATGTGCACATGCATGTTTTGGGATTTAAAACAATTTTAAATATAAATGCAAATTAAGAAGTCATACTTCTTTATTTGCAGTCCAGAACAGCAAGCCAATCTCCTCGCTTGCCTCCGGGTGTTTCCACACATCGGGTTGGTGACGATGGTTCCGACTTCGTTTTGGATTTCTTTGTTGTGGGTGTTAGCTGCACCAAGCTAATCCAAAGCTCTCTCTCTCTAGCCTCTTTCTTTTTTTTCTGGTTTTGGTTCAGCACCCACCATCACCTTCTCTAAGGAATGGTTCTTCTAAAATTTCAAAGAGCATGAAGAAAAAGCTCTCGGTTCTATCTTACAAAGGAAAGCAACAACTACATTAATGGACAGGAGCATCAAAATGCTTATATTCTACACTCAACACTTGAGAGTTTTTCTTACACAGTCGTCCAACAGAACTGACATACTCACTTGCCTTTTCATTTCATTAAATGAATCAAGGGCATCCACTTACCCACTTGCCCAATTATCTTTCATTTACCAAAATAAACAAAGGCAATCCATATGTCAAGGCTTGAGTGGTTGGCTTATAATATATATTAATCCAATATTAATATATATAAAGCAATAGAGAGAGACAGAGATAGTATAATATATATATATATATATATTAATCATTAACTAATTAATGATCACAAACTCTTTCGTATCACTTTGGTATAACTCTTTGCATCCAAAGTTCCCAATGATCATGAGTGACCTCTAGCAAGATGTCATGACTCCCAGATACAAATGAATGAATCCACTAGAAAAACTCATATAGTCGTACGTGCATATAGTAAAGTTCCTCTACTGTCGACTCCCAATCGAGTACGGGTGATAGTATCGTTAAACCCCTAACTCAATCATATGATCAAAAACTCAATCATATACAAGATTTATATATCTGCAAAACATTTTTCCAGATATACATGTTTTGGCCAAAGACTTTATTCCCGTGTATGACAATTCTACCTAGGATTTCAAACTTCAACATCTGAGCCAGTAAATTCTATGTTGGCTATCACCTATCCACATACACTTAAACACATTTCTAGCAAGCTTCTTTCACCAGGCGTGGCTAGCCTGGTGTGATACACATAAGTGAACGATGTGCCTCAGTGCGGAGGGCAATCGTGATACCTTAGATCAAAGGATTAGTGGTACACTAGTACGTATATGTGGTATATCATTAACTGTGGATAATCACTTATGTGATTTGTCATGTTTGGTCACGTTCAATAACACATTCTCCAATGCATTACCCATGTTTATGCTCTTAAGACATGAGACTCGTCACCCAACTATTAGTATCCAATACTAATCCTAGCAGCATCAAACATACCAGTCATATAATGTCACAGTCCCATATGACATCACCTTAACCATGAACTAATTCAGATGTATTCAAATTAAAACTTTATACTCATATCTACAACTTTTTGTAAATAGAGTCCTAACATCATAATACATCACGGGATCTTATTCTGTATTTTATATATATTAACAACTATATATGAAAAATGATATAAAAGCCATTTTATTAATCGTAAACAAGTTTACAAGTAGTTACAGAATTATATATACATAAGAATGATATCCCTAAACCGTATAACACGATTGGTTCTAGGGCATATCTCTAACAGTAATGAACTTTTATTTATGAATTTGTCAATCTTATACTTTTTGACTTGTATGAATTTTATCTTCTTTTCCTTCCTTTGTATTTTTTGTGATCTGTATTCTACATAACTTATAAAATTTGACCATTGTAAGAGTACTTTTTTATAAAGAAATCTGAACTTAACTAAAGCAAACTGAGAACATAAAATTGATGGTACTAAAATCAGTCTTCTAATCTTCCCTATGTAGTGAGGATATCTTCAAGCAAGAACCAGATTTTACCGTCAATATGCTTTAGTTTTCAGATGTTAATGGATTTTAGATATTATTACCCTGACTTGAATTTGTCAATTGCAATCCCTGGCAACCATTTGATGCCTTTATGTCCTGATCTCGCTTTCATGATTTATTTGGGTCTTGGATGTTATAAAGGTTGAATGTAATCGTCTGAGAACTACTCTTTCTCTGTGCATTTTGTAGTCTGATATGAGATCCTTTTTAGAAGTGAGTTGATAATATTACCTCAGCGCTATGGCGTAATGTTGTCATCTAAGAACCATTCTACTCAGTACATTCTGAGATCGTGCTCAGGGCTTATTCAAGCTATGGATAATATTACATTTTGATGAATGTGGAATTTAATCACCTTGGAACCATTTTGCTCTTATATGTCCTAAGATAGTGTTAAGGGCTTATTCGAGCTATGGATAATATTACTATGAGATTATTTTAAAATCAGATCACCTATGAACCATTTCGCTCTTATACGTCCTAAGATCGTACTCAAGGCTTATTCGAGTTATGGATAGTATTACCCTAAGATAATTATGAAAGTTTGATCATTCAGGAACCATTTCACTCTTGCACGCTCTAAGATCGCGCTCAGAGCTTATTCAAGCTATGAATAATATTATCCTGAGATGAATTGAGAAGTTAACCATTTGAGAACTACTGTGCTCTTATACGTTCTAAGATCTGGCTCAGGGCTTATTCAAGCTGTAGATAATACTGTCCCGAGATGGACGTAGGACTTAGTCATTCAAGAACTATTTTGTTCTTGTATGTCCTAAGGTCAGCCTTTAGACTTATTTAAACTATGGCTAATATTGCCATGAGATGACTGTAGAACTTAGCTATCTGGAAACCATTCTTGTTCTTGTACATCCTGAGGTCGTGCTTAGGGTTTATTCTAGCTGTGGATTATATTACTCCAAATTCTTCGATTTCCTTGCCCCTCGGCTTGGAGGTTTTGTTCATCAGAGTATCCTTGTTACCAACAATCTTTTATTGGTGAAAAAAAATATATATTTATTTATTTATTAGGCAAAAGATTTTACAAATCTCTAATCATTTCTTAAGGATAATACAACTTCAATCATTCGGCATTCCATAGTTTCTTAACCCTATTTACATTTGGAGATTCTAACTTGTAAACATCTAACCTCAAAACTTGAGTGACCTTATATGGCCCCTCCTAATTAGTCCTGAGAACACCTTCTCCTGACACTTTGGTGGTCAAGGTAACTTGTCTCAAAAGCCAATCTCCAACTTGGAAAGTACGGTGTCGAACGTGCTTATTGTAATACCTAGCAACCCTTTATTAGTAGGTCGATGCCCTTATCATCACTTGATCCCTTTTTTCTTCAAAAAGATCTAACTCCAAGCGCATGTTCTAGTTATTACTTGCCTAATCATAGCTACCGACCCAAAAAGTTGGTATATCAACTTCGATTGGGATTATTGCCTCACATTCAAAGGTCAGGCTGTATGGGTTTTCACTAGTGACCACCTTTGGAGTAATCTTATAGGCCCAAAAGACCTCAAAAAGTTTATCAATCCAGATGCCTTTGTGCTCCTTGAGCTTCTTTTTGAGCTCTTTTTGATTATTTTATTGGCAGCTTCCACTTGCCCATTGGCTTTTGGGTGGGCAAGTGTTACAAACTTGAGGTCGATTGAAAAATTCACACAGAATTCTCTGAATTTTGAGTTATCAAATTACTTTTCGTTGTCTACGATCAGTACTTGAGGTATCTCAAACCTTTAAATTATGTTCTGCTTGATGAATATTGTGACTTTCTTCTCTGTAATGGTAGCTAATAGCTCTACTTTTACCCACTTTGCGAAGTAATCAATGGCCACTGTGGCATATTTTGTGTTGGCCCGAGCGAAGGGCATGGGGGTATAGAGATCTAATCCCTAGTGGGAAAATAGCCAGGGACTCGTTAGGGACGTCAACTTTTCAAGGGGCTGTCTTGGGATAATATCATGTACTTGACATTCATGACAAGTTTTCGCCACCTGAACCACATCTTGTGAGAGTGTTAGCCAATATTATCCTTGCCTTAAGATTTTATGTGTCATAGAACGAGCTCCCTCATGCCCACCGCATACTCCATGATAGATCTTTTCTAAAACCTATGCCGCCTTTTCAGGTCCGAGACATTTGAAATATAGGATGCCAAAACCTCGCTGGTATAATTCTCCGTCAATAACGGTATACATTGCCGACCTATTTTTTATTCTTCTTGCTTCATTTCTGTCATCCATGAGTTTTCCTTCCTGGATATAGGATTTGAGTTCTTTCATCCAGTTATGGTGAAAGTCAATCTGTGCTACGAAAGGTTTGTCATTACTCACATTAGTGCTCTTCTACTCCAGTATCTTGATTGGAACCGAGACTAGAGTATTCTTTTTGAAGTAGAGGCCAATTTTGCTAGAATGTCTGCCCTTGAGTTTTCTGACCTTGGGATCTACTTTATCGTGACAATCCTTAGAGTTCCTAAGAGTTGTTTGGCTTTCTCTAGGTAAGCTTGCATGTTATTTTCACGAGCTTGGAACTATCAGTCAATTTGGCTAGCTATTAGTTAAGAATCACATTGAATGTTTAAACCTATGATTCCCAAAGCTAAGCTAAATTAATCCCTGCAATCAGAGTTTCGTACTATGCCTTATTATTTATGACCTTGAAGTAAAATTTTAAGGAATACATTACCTCAATTTCGTCTGGGCTTACAAGGACAACTTCAGTTGCTCCCCCTTATGAATTTGAAGCTCAATTAATAAAGAGACTTTAAATTAGTTTTATTGTGCTTGAGACGGGTAGATTCCCTTGTTTTCAATCCGTAGGGCCTTCCACAATTTGATGGATAAAGAGGTGTTAGGGCCTTCCACAATTTGATGGATAAAGAGGTGTTCGGATATTGATCTTTCCGCTACAAAGTTGGCCAAGGCTTGTCCCTTTATTGCCTTCTTGGGTTTATAACTGATATCATACTCAGTAAGCTTGATTGACCATTTCACTAACTGCACTAATAGGTCGGGTCGATGTAGGATCTACTTCAAGGGCTAATTTGTCAATAGTACCACTTGATGGGCCTAGAAGTACGGTCGTAGCTTTCTTGCTACCACTACCAATGCCAGTATCAGCTTTTCAGATGGGGAGTATCTCGATTCAGTGTCCAACAACGCCACACTGGTGTAGTAGATGGGTGTTGGATCTTTTCTGAATCCTTCTTTACCAAGACTGAGCTTACAGAATGGTCGCTTACAGCAAGATAAATGTACAGCGTATCTCCAATCTCAGGGTTTGTTAAGTGCTGTGGTGATGCAAGAGATCATTCTAGCTCTTAGAAACTATTCTCACACTCTTCAGCCCACTTAATATTTTTTTTTCTTTTTTCATGATTTGAAAGAAAAGGAAACACATGTCAGCTGCCTTAGATAGGAATCTACTCAATGCTACTAACCGTCCAGTCAGACTTTGTTCTTCCTTGAGGGTGGAAGAGGATTTGAGATTCACTATAGCCTTGATCATCTATGGATTGGCTTCGATGCCATGTTCGCTAGCCATGTATCCCAAAAACTTCTTAGCCTAAACTTCAAACGCACACTGCTTGGGATTCAGCTTTATATTGCATTTTCTTAGGTAAGAGAATGTTTCTTTTAGGTGTTTTGGATGGTCTTAGACCTTTATTGATTTGGTGATTATGTCATCGACATAGACTTCCATAGTTATTCAGATCAAGGGTCTAAAAACCTGATTAACCAGTCTCTGAAATGTAGCCTTTGCATTCTTCAACTCAAAAGGCATTACTTAGTAGCAGTATAACCCCTGATCGGTGATGAAAACTATTTTCTCTTGATCTAGCTTGTACATCCTGATCTGATTGTATCTCGAGAATGCATCCATGAAGTTTAACTGCTCATGTTTTGCTGTTAAATCTACTAGTTAATCAATTTTAAGAAGTGGAAAGTTATCTTTAGGACAGGTTTTGTTCAGATCTATGAAATCTACACACATCCTCCACTTCTTGTTAGCCTTTTTTACCATAACCACATTTGAAACCCATTTTGGATAGTGCACTTTGTTAATAAAATTGGCCTTCATCAATTATTCCACCTCAGCATGCACTGTCTCTCTTCATTCGGCATTGAATGGTCGCCTCTTTTATTTTACAAGCTTGTATTGAGGGTCTATTGTAAGCTGATGGAAAATTACTCGAGGATCTATCCCCAGTATGTCTTCATGCGTCCATGCGAACACATCCATATATTGTCTCAGAATATCCTTAAGTATCACATTTTGTTCCTTAGGGAGATGAGAACCAATTTTAACTGTCTTTTGGGGAGCTTCTGGGTTTAAGACAATAGATTCAAGTTCTTCTGCTGATTCTAACGCTAGTGATACGTTATTTAGTTTGGCCTCCTTACTTAAATTTTTCATTACTTATTCGTGTTGTAGGTTCTTGTTATTAACTTCAAGGATTTCTTCCCAAAGTCATTTTGATAGGCAATATGAGCTTTTTAAGGAGGTTGTAAAGCATGATCATG
>JAXCLQ010054646.1:0-17909 GCA_035584115.1 Cedrela odorata | reverse complement strand
CCATACTACAAAATAAAAATCATAAAGAGTTACAAGGTAAGTAAAATTGATTAGAAAAATTAAGATCCATGCATAAAAACCTGTACACGTTTCCTAAAGCTACCCACTTACAGAAGAACATGTTCTTAAAATTAAGAACTTCTGGAAGCCCTAAACATGTAGAATATGGGCATAAAGACAGAATTTGTAACAGGAGAGTGTAAATTTTTTCTTTTTGTATTCTTGACAAAAGTGATGTTGAATATAAAGAGTTGTTGTGGAAAAAGGAATGCAGATTCTTTATTGTCCAAAAAGAAAAAGGAAATCTTCCTTCATTTAGTAATACCTATCTATAAATATAAATACTATGCACGTTATTGAACATTCACAGCCAAAGGCAGCAAATCTGAAGCTCTTTAAACTTCTGTTTCTTTCATACGTATAAACTCTCTCTTTTACTCTAAAAAATACTATGGAAACCACAACTCTTTTTCCATCTTCTGCTACCCAAACTCTTCTACCATCTTCTGATATCAAACGTTTAGATTATAATCTTTGGACAATCAAATTTGGCGATAAATATTTTGAAACAACGGTGACTTATAGAGCGTCGGAAGTTGATCATTGGATTGATAGAACAATCCAAATTCATCGTCGTAGACTTCACAAACTTCTGGTAGGACTCGACACTGAATGGTGTCTACCCACCAAGATTAATAAACATCAGAACGTAGCAATTATCCAACTTTGTGTAGGTTGTAGATGTCTTATATTTCAACTATGTCACAAAGACAGAATGCCTCAATCTCTTATTAATTTTCTTGGCAACAAGGATTTTACTTTTGTCGGAAAAGGAATTCAAACTGATGCCGATAAACTTTTACAAGATTATGAACTGAATGTGGCAAGAATTGTGGACGTTTCCCATATGGCTGCATCAAAGTATGATGATGAAGAGTTAAGCAGAATGGGGTTAAGGAGATTAGTTCTAAAATTTATGAATGTTGAGATGGAGAAATCTAAACGTATTACGTTGAGTAAATGGGATAGAAACAAACTGAGTAAAGAACAAATTCAGTATGCTGCTATTGATGCGTTTGTTTCTTTCAAGTTAGCTGTTGAACTGGAGGAGCCTGGAGTGCACTGAGCAAGATTTTACTTTTATTTTCTTAGTCGCAGTTGTTAAACGGGTTACTTGTTTTTGTTCGATTTTACTATGACCATGTTAATGTCGTTTTGTTTTTGAGTGCACTGACTGACATCTTTGGTTTATAATAGATCAACATGTTGTTTTTAGTCGAGTACGTGATATCTTTATTTGTATCTTCTAGGGCTTTTATTAAATATATATGACTATTATGGATGGCCATGGACTCTAGGATTAGGAAAGATGAGAAAATATGAACATCTCAACAAGCCACAAGTGATAATCAATAACATGATTCAGAAATCTAACATGAGAGTAAGAGAAAGATCAAACATGACAAACACAAAACTATTAAACATGCTGAAGTTAGGTAAGTCAACAAATCAGTAAATTCTTTAATAAGATAATTCATGCTAAATCATTCTCTACAAATATAATATACGTATTAGTAAATATGTACAGGAGCCAATTGATGGATTCCAGCAGAAAAAGATCTAATGAATCCAAACTTTCCTACTCAAAACATCTTTTGTGTGTGTGTGTGTGTATATATATATATATATATATATGTATATATTGCCATGGCACGAACTCATTTTGGCATTTCCCAACTCTGCCAAATACCCAGTTTCTGTGGGCTCCCCTTTGAGCGACCGAGGAGATCTACATTCTTTAACACTACTCCATGAGGGGATCCCACTAGATTGATTGCAACACTTCAAACAAATGGGTTGTGTGTCTAACCAAGGCTTTGCCCAGCTTTTCATGCTTGCTTATGCGCACCATGGTAGGAATTCATAACTGTGCAGCAGAAATCAAATCAAGCTGCACAAGCCTAACAGAAACGTATTGGTGCTAGGCAGTAAGTCTCATTGAAAACTCGCATAATAAGCCAGTTAATCCCAGATTAGGCATGCACCTTGGGTCTCCCGACCAAAATTCAAACCACCTCCTGTGCATGGCATCATGGCAGCATGGAACTTGAACTGGAAACTCCCTCTCTTATCTTTTGCAGGATAGGATCTCACTTCCATATAATTCCAACTTCACAGTCCAAAACACTGCCAAAAGATAAACCTCACTGAGCTAATAACTAATTCTGGAGGAGAATACAATAAATATGCTTTTAAGAGGGTGTCCTGAGCAAATTCTAACCGTGCTGCGAGTGTCTTCACTTAATAACTATGCTCATAATTACAATTTGCACTAATATCTTACTCTATAAATATGCATCTGTAATATTTTTAATCATCAAAAGCAATTACAATAAACCATTTACTGCAGAAATAGGAAAATGCAGTTGTATAAATGTTTTACCATAACCTTGTAGTTAGAGAGAGTCAGAGAACTAGGGGTTTGCATAATTTAGTGGATTTCCAAAATATTTTAAAAGCCAAAAGGTTTAAGTTTATTTTCTATGCAATAAAAAAAGTTAAAACTGCTCAACCGTGTGAAGTAACAATTACTGCAGATCATGGGATATGATACACGCATGCACATACCTTTTTGTTTTGGAATTTGTTTGCACAAAGCTAAGATGTGCCAGATAGTTGCTTTCAGCTAAGTCATGTAGAGTACGATAAGATCGAGTCCCTTCACGATCAGGTTTCCCAAGCTCTTCTTTCAAGAATTTTCTACACTTATCAGCATCCTAGAGAAAGATGAAGCAAACAATTAAACTGCATAAATAAAGAAATAAGTAGATGATAAAATTCCCAAAATATCTAGGTATACTAAAAGAAAAGGATCAGTGCAAAAGACAAAAAAATCTGAACCATCATAATGGAAAAATTCACATCCTTTCAAGCCCTACAGGAAGATGAAAAACTGAGAAAGAAATATAAAGAAACAAAATTGATAGTATATCCTTCAGATCAGTGGTCAAAGAGATAATCTCTATATTTTAGGCATTTTGGATATATATAATTTACAGATTATAGATTTAGGCAGTCAGCCTGACTCCCTCTCTCTCTCTCTCTAAGAAAGTGGTGCATATATTCTCTTTGCTGTACAGATGTTGACTCAAGTGCCAAAAAATCCTTGTGATTGAGGATCTTATCAAGCATAGCTGTAAAAGGAGAATACAAGCAGGTGTGGTACGAAACCTGTCGTAAGTATATAAAATGGAAGAACATACTTGATGATGCATGGCAGTAAATGAGAAACAGTTTCACCAAATGCAATTTTCAGTAACAAACCATTGATTACACACCATTTTGATGGTTTTCATCTATTAATATGCTCCTATTCAAAGATTAAGGGTTTTGGCATGTGATAAGTTCCATAAGTATCTATCTCCTCTTTTTTTTCTATCATTCATCTCTGTTTTGCTCTATCCAATACCACTTAAGAGTTTCTTCTTTCTTAATAAACAAAATGAGGAAGTGTAATTGTTAATGAAATGTATCTTAATTTCAGTTATCCACAACACCTTAATTGATAATTGACATTTTGCTCAGATATTTAGAAACTGCAATGCAAGATCCATTGCATACATTGCATTACATCCATTATATGCTCAGACGTTAGTGACTAGATATTCACTAAAATGGGAAAATTGTTCATACTATAGTTACCTAATGCTCAATTGCTAATTTGACAATCATTTAAATTATAATATTATAATCAAGCTATACCTGCAGGAATTCCAGCATTTGCTCTTCTATTGTACCACGCATTGCCAAAGTTTCTACATGAATAGGACGAGAAGCACCCATACGATGAGCACGACTAATGACTTGTTCCTCCATGCTGATGAGATTTGAACAAACAATACAACTTAACTCCATTATGGTTCAAAGAAAAGAAGGGTCAACTATCATGTTAAACAAAACTTCAGATAGAGTATGAATATGATGATGTTAAGATATTCACAGCACCAAAACCACTTTTTTATATTTTATTTTATTGTTAAAGATGAAGGCAAGAGGGGTAAAAAGTACAATAACATGGTAAATTAACTTACAAAAAAAGGAAAATAAAAATAAAAAGGACCAAGAAGACTTCAGCAGGATAGAACAAAAAAATTATAAGTTAAAAAACAAGAAAAACTTAAGCTGCAACTAAATGAAATCAATAATATTTCAAGAAAAGACGTGTACTAAACTCTTATGTAACAAAAAATTTGTTTCAGTTTTTTAAAGAACAGTATTGAACTGTTATGATAAAAATAATATTACCTCCTGTCCCATATTGGTTCCATTAGAAACACATGGCTTACAAAGCTCAAATCAAGACCCAACGCAGCAGTTCCATCCATCAAAAGAGCCAGACAGCTAGAATCATGCTGGAACATGGCCAATGACTTTATCTGTTAAGGGAGAAATGGATTTGCTTAAGGCTCCAAAGTAATGACAATAATAATAATAGTAAAATATAACTCAGTTCGACAACAGATAAGTACCTTGTTGCTAGAATGCATAGGACTATACATACCAGCAAATTTTATATTGGCAATTGTTAACTGCCAAGCAGAAGAGAAATTCATAATCCATTTTTTTGTATGAAACAAACAGCAAATAGGCATGCCTAGAAAATGAAAGTATAGCTACCTGCTGCTCAATGACATGTATATGCTCAAGAAATTGAGAAAAAATTATAACTTTCTTGAGAAGTGCCTTGTGAGACTCCACGCTTGGTCTACAGCAGTCCTTTGACAATGTGCTTGAATTGCTCATCTGAGAGGGGCAAAGTAGCTCTTCAATGTGTTTGACACCATTACCTTCATTCATTTCATAACTGATCTCTTTATTAGCCTCCTGCAATACTTTCAACTTCTCTACAAGATAAGCAACTTTACTACTAGATGTTGACTGCCAATCAGGATTCCAATCATCCTAAACATAAATAAATACCAGAAAAGCATTTATTGTTAAAAATTGTTTAAATATGAAAATGTAGAAAAAAAATATTTTTTTTAGTAAGAAGAGAAATAAAAATAAGCCAACTTTGAGGATAGTCTACCTGCCGATATGAAGGTTGCAACTCAATGAGATCTTTAGGGACAGGCCACTTTGGGTTGGGATTTTCTGGTCGGGTTAATATTTCAGGAGTCTGCATCTCATATAAGTTACCGCAGCCAAGGACACTGCACTTTTTGCTGTCCAAAGCAACACAACCAAGGCACAAAAGATGTCTACAGGGCGTAATAACCGGTAGACGGCACCATTCGTTGCATCTAAGCAAAGAAGAAGAGGGATTAAAACCAATCTTTTATATGAAATCCAGATAATTTGCAAAATTTCAGTGAAAATCCCACAGAAAACCTCAAAATTACCTGAGACAGTTACCACCATTTATTAGGTTATACTTAATGAAAGCATATTCCTCTGAAAGAGGATCAAGACCATCTTCAACCAAAATATCCATTGTTTCTTGAATATCTTCGCCAGCATCTGTTACTTTAATGTGCCCAGCCACACAGCAGGATAGCCTTACATTCCGAATAGTCGTACTTCGAAACTTCCACTGCTTTGGATTCAGTAAACTTTCAACATGTGAAGGATCATTCCAGTCAGCCATTAGTATATTACGCCGCACTGTAACTACCAGTTCATTATAAGTTTTTGCATGCTCCTCAGTGAAAGTTAGAAACGTCACCTCCTTGATGCATGGAGGGATGGTTAGTAAATCTATCTTTCTAGCACTGATCATGCACCTATGGAGCAACTGCAACAGGCGTGATCGACCCTCCTCCATCTCAGCCTCAAATGGTCTCAGAATGCCAGCTTCCCATGACTTTTGATTCTGTCCATACGCTTCTTCGTGGAGGAACTTAAGCATTGGTTGAAGATGTGACAGTTGACTATTGGGCGTGTTTGGAGTTGGGGTTCCTGTTAATAACCAACGATTTGCAGCTGTCAATGAAACAGCCATTTGCAATTTGTTTGTCAAGTTAAGACTTGAACCAAGGGTATGCCCTTCATCTAACATGACCCTAAGCCAATGCACTTGCATCATTGGACTTTTCTTTCGGGGACCCCACTCTGCACTTAAACGGTTAAATGTGGTTATAACAATATCATAGTCCCAAGCCAGACCATGAGCAGAAGGTTTTTTATGATCAGTCCAGACAAAAAGGCGCAACTGTCCAGGTCTGACATGTCTTTCAATTTGGGTTTTCCAGTGATCAACTAAATATGACGGAACAACAATTAAAGTTGCCCTTGACAAGTATAACCTGACAGAATCCAGAGGTTCACAAAGAGCAAGTCTGAGAGCAGCCAAATCGAATGCCAGGTTGTCAAGAGTTCGTGGGTAATACCACCTACTAATACCCTTTTCCATTCTCCTTATAAGACCAAATGCTTGAAATATTTTACTGAACCCTTGAGCATCTCCATCCGTACAAGTACCTAATATAGGACTCAGCAAACCAATTGTTTCCATTTCAGAGAGTTCGTCAGGAGAAAGTTTAGCCAGCCAAGTTAAGGCTTTTTTTGTCCTAGAATTTATCAGTGCATAGTTCTCCTTAAGCACACTGATGAAAAATGACACATTTTGCTTTTTCCCACCAGAAGTTTCTTTTGTGTGAAACCCTGGTAGGTAGGTAATGGACTGACAATTATCCCAAGCTTCTTCAGGATCTCTACAACTCTGATGTGTGGGGTCAGTGTTCATACTACAGAACCATGCTGTTGTAGCATCTACTACATTCACATCTGCAAGCTTCCTCCACTTATGACAAGCATCACACTGAACCCAAGTTTCATTACATACAAAATTATCAGTAGAAACCTTCTCGGTCCACTTGCAACTGTTTGAAACAACATATGACAAACCAACTTGATTTCCTTGAGGGACCTGTCTAGGGCCTTTGGCACGCTTCTTTGTGGTTGAGTTTCTTTTAGCCTTTCTCTCTTCACATAAACTAGAATCTTCATCAAATGTATGAAAAAGATTCTTCCTGATTCGACCCAAGCTCCTTGTGCACCGAACTAAATGTGTAGCTGGCTCGGTGCTTGAAACTGATGGTGATGTCGTTCCTATACCAGAGAAAGAACTAAATCCCACAATCTGCTCACTTGGATCCATTATTCTGGATCTTTTAGGCAATGAGTATTTCAAATCCTCCACAGGAGTAAATTTATCTACTGATAAATGTCCCCTACGAGCATTCTGACTCACAGGTCTTTTCCCTAAAAACATATTATTACAGGTGAATTTTTCACCACTAAGGTCATAATAGCCACATCTTGGGTCACCATTATGTGTGCACCAAATAATTTGAACTCCATCAGGTGGGTCAGCCATTGTTCCTTGCGTCTTCAAAATAAGGGAAAGAGCAGTTATAGTCTTACCTAGGCCAGGTTCATCACAGAACATTCCCCCACGAAAGTCTCTGATAGTGGGGACTGTCCCAGTAACTATATCACCAGAAACAGTATTTAAATGGAAAGAAAACCCATCTTCAGTTGAGAAATTAATATACAGCGGATGTTGCAAAACTTCAGCATTCCGCTCACGATGTAACATCCACTCAATTGCTGCCTGCTGATGAGGAAAAAGTTTGAGTTTCATACAAGGCATGATTGTTGCAGCCAAGCATCTTAGATGGTGACAGGTTGCTGCAACCCTGACAAGGTCCGACGGGCCAAGTCTAGTTATTATAGAGATCAAAATATCATCTGCTAAGTCTGAAATGCCAGTCCTGCTAGAGTCATCTGCTGGTTTTACTAGAGAAAAATCAGGTTTCCCCTTATTTGATGCACTAGGCAAACTCTTAAAAACTTCATGAAGTTCAAATAGTCTTTTCTTTGAGGAATCAGGGGCACCACAATGCAACTTGCAGTCAAGAACATGACAATCAGAAATATTCCAAATACTACTTTCAAGAGATCCTTTGCAACACTGTCCACCATCAAGAAGCATTGACCTTCTATGCCCCCAGTCACAACTGCAGATGACTAAAACTGCATTAGTGAGATAGACAAACTAACACAAATATAAAAACAAAAAATATAGAACCGCTAGTCAGTGTATCCAGAAGATAAGAATATAAGAGTGTCGTAGCATGAAGACAACAAATATACACAAAATTATCACCTCCTAAAAACAGTTAGGTTTCTTAGCTCCTTACATTGCAATTTAGAGATTGCATTAGCTGTTTAAAATTATAATTTCGTGCATAGAAGTATAGCCATGTCTAATGCTAAACTATGTGTTCAGCCATCATTGAATATTCCCACGAAGCATTTAAATAATTAAAACCAGAAGGTCCTCCTTTACACAATTTTGTTGATTAGTTGCAGCTCTATATCCTATACAACGGAATATAGTGCATTTTTCACTGTGCCACAGTAATCATTATTCATTATTATCTGTTGAGAAAGAGATGGCACAATGCTGAAAACGCCCATAAAAAAAAAAAAAGAGCATCAACAGCACTATTTTCAACCGAAACAACTAATTTTGGTATTGATACTTAGAACACAATTGAAGTAATACAGTATAGGAACAACAGAACCATGTTCTAAAAAAATGCAAACAATATAACTCATCCTTCCATTTGGAATGCAAATATCAGTTTTTTTAAATCTTTCGCATCACTCCCAAATACACCACCACAGCAATTCTTCTACCACCAAGACCACAGTTAGTTTCGGGTGGGCAACCACTGGTCAGTATCAAAACACCACAATTCTTCTTGCCTCTTGCTACTCTTCTCAAATTCTCAATACCCAAGTAGGAAGCCTAAGCATCTATAGCACACTATAATTAAAAATGTATTAACTTCAAAACTACACTAGCCATCAAACTGGATGCTAAATGAACAACGTACCTCAAGTGCCTGGACAGAGCACCGGCAATGGCCCCGGATTTTGGAAACTGCCAACCGGACCAAACGGCAATCGGAAAGTAAACATCCACAAGCACCACAACTCTCGCCTCCTCATTTTCCCCAATCTCCACGTGCAGAACTCGAGCATCAATCTTCACGCACTTCTGATTCACCAACGATTGTAGCTGCTGCACCACGCTCATGCTTCCGTTGACCAAACCTATCTTCGTCAGCTTCCTCCTCGAACCTAAGTCCCTTTCTCTGCTTCCACTTGAACCTTCCCCGGAAATGTCGCCGTTCGGGAGCGGTTCGTTATTGACTGGAGATAAAACAGCCCCGTTTTCGGATCTGAAGCCGTCGCTGAAGACGTGACATGGTGTGTTGAAAGGTAGAGCTTGGTTGAGGTTGGAGCGCGGGGCATTCACTGTAAGAACAGCACATAAAAAACCGCAGAGTTTGTGATCGGAGAACGACGTCGTGTCGTCCATCGCAGGGACCATACAAAGAGGGATGAATCCGAAGAAGCGCAGCGGAGAAAGAGAGGGGGGATGTGTTTCGAGTCGTAGGGGTTTGGTTAAGTTGTTATGGTTATGGGTAAGGAAAGCGTGGCCCAGTTAGGATTTGTTAGGGTACGTTGAGGTGTAGTGTATGTTTTGAATTAGTGCTGATTGTTTGATCATCGTACACAAGATTGATTTATGAAGTAATAATTGTAATATTTTTTAAATACTAAGTTTATATGTCATTACCTTTTATTGTAGTTGTGATATACGACGACGTATTAATATATAATCTTATCTTTTCGATTTCTTTTTTGTAATTTTTCTTATTTAAGCAATATTTTATAATATTTTTTTTTCCAAATACAACTAGATCTTTGGGTTATTCTGATATCTTACCAATACTTTTGAAATAATAACATTTAAGTACCTGATTTCTTATGTTTTCTCACATAAAGATATACATTTTCCATTTATTTTAAATACATCCTCAATTCTAAATAACTAAATACTCTTTAGTGACGGTTAAAAGTTAAAACTTAAAATTATTAAAGTAATTTAATAATTTTAATAGAAGTTTAGACTTATTTAATATAAATAAATAAATTATATCCTTAATTGTCAAAATATAAAAATTAAGGGACCCATTATTGTTATTATATATATATAGTTATTTATAGAAAATAGATTGATACTATATTTCTTCAAATGGATTTTGGTTACAGAAAGTGCAGAAATTGATGAAATGGCAATGAGATGGAGCATGGTTCTAAGGGTGGGAAGTATAACCTGGAGGGCTATAGCCGACTGGCTCTCCACGTGCTTTCATTTGGCAACTCATATTGCTCGTTCACTACACCATCAAGAAGAAGAAGAAGATCATTTCATTTAGTTATTTAATTATTATTTTTATTTAATTCGGTGTATGAATATGTGATTTTTTCTTTATTTATTAGGTAAAAAAATTCTCTGAAAAAAAATGTTGGGAGCTGTAATTTTATTTATATGACATGGCCATAGTTGAAGGTTGAAGGTTGAATTCCACAATATTCATTGAATATCAATGTTTTGTTTATATATATTTGTAAACAAATATTTATATTTTCAATAAAAAGAGTCCGTATTCTAATAAATATTCATAGAATATTGATGTTTTATTTATATTTGATTTTTTTATTTTTGAACACAAATATTAAAATTTTGAATAAACGAGTTCTTATTAAAATAAATATAATGAAAGAGAGAGATTATATAAAATGCGACTTCATATTTTATGTAAAAATTTGTATTTTTTTACGTATTTGTTTAATTTTGTGATATTTTATTTTACGTTAATTATTGTGATATAAAATTTTATTTTAACCGAAAAAAATTATTCCTTCAATTTTAAAGGTGAGAAAAAGAAAGCAAAGATTTAAATAAAATTGATTAACACAAAATTGTCAGATTGATTGGATATTTATTTAAAGTGAATTGCAATTTGCTTGATTATTCCTTAAATAAGCCCTTTTAAAAATTTATCAGGTAAGATTTCGGTTCAATTCGGTTCAGATGAGTTAAAATCGATAACTTTGTTGGGTCCGGTTGGGTTAAATCGAACCGAACCGAACGAACCTAGAATCTAGCCGCTCCGTTGAATTCCGATTATTCTACCTCCACTAAAACCCTAGCCCTCACATGCATTTCTCTCTTTTTCATACCCAACGCCACCTCTCAGCGTCTTTGTCATCGCCATTTTCAGGTATTTTTCTCTTTTACTTACCATTGGTTTCTGTTTTCTTTTACGCGCCTAACAAATCTCTAGCTCAGAGTTTCTGTTTATGAATTTCCTGTATATATATTTTTTTTGCGAATTTGACTTCGATTTAATCTCTCTGTTTTTTTTTTTTTTTTTTTTTTCAGATGTTCATTTTTTTAATATTTTAGTATCTCCTTATATTAGTAGTAAGTTTTCCTTTTTTCTTCGTTTGATTTTTACTTCATTTTCGATCTCTTCTAAACTTACTTATGAATTTCCATGTGGGTGTGCTGTTTTGATGGTTTATATAATTTGGGATTTTAAATTTCTTTCTTTTTTCTGGATTAAGGGTCTCTGATTTGTTTCATTGATTCCTTAGACTGAGCGTATTCTGGTGCTGATTGTGCACTTCATTTGAGGATATTTAACAATTTTAATAGTAAGTAGTTAGCATACTATATATGGGTGTTTGTTTTGGTCTGAGTATCTGATATTTCGATGCATATTGTAAATTTTTTGGCTCTTTTGTTTGTTCTGTTTTATTGTTGTAAAAAGATGAGGAAAATGAATCATTTCGTTTACGAGGATTAATTATATTGTTATTTCGGAGTTTATCATCTTCTATTGGAGTCAAGAGTGTCTGTCTTCAGTAACGTCCTTTTATGTATCAGAAAGTCATATTAAGTTTTCCTGCTGTTAATATGATCTTCACTGGATTCTTCTTTGGAGCTGTTATGGTAATTTGTGGTGGTTTTTGTTGATATGGAACTGGACCGATATTTTCATTGCCGGTTTGATTTTACATTACATCTTTGTCAAATTCATAATGAATTTGTAGCTTTTAATATGCTTAAGATATTTGTTTTTATTTTGTTTTTCTGTTTGTCCCCTGCAAAAATGATGAGTGACTGTACCCCAAAGAAAGATGATAAATATGATGGTCATTGATTTTTATTTTTTCGTAAGATATTAATGCATGGGTATGACTTTATACTGGATTTTAAGTAACAGCTATTACGGAATATTCACTTTTTTATGATTTATTAAAAGAAATGGAGGAGGCGATCCTCTGTGTTGGAATTTGATTGAGATGTGATAGAGATTTGTGTGATCATGTACTGTACAGATTGAGGAGTCACAACTTAAAACCCCAATAAAAGAATCCTTTGTTGTGAAGAAGTTACTGCACAATGGCAGATGACTCAACCAATCAAATTCCACCGTCTGACGACATGAACTCCCTGTCCATGAACTCCCAAAACGAAGAAGCTTCATCTAGTTCCACTCCTCAGTAAGTATCCATCCACAAATGTTTAATATACCATTTGCGTTTAATTAGATGTGCAATTGTGGCAGATTATGGGAAAGTGGTCTCAAGGCAAGTTAGTTTGCCAAAACTATCTACTTAACCCGAATAAGGTCCTATGATATTGACTTATTTTCAATAGATTGCTATCATTATACAGGTATTTATTTTGCCAATAGGTAGTGTTTTTGTATTGATGGGTTGATTGAAAGGACTCATTTGAAGAATTATGTACAAAATATTTTAAATTTTTTACTAAGAAATAAGAAAATTGACAAAATATTTAACTGTTCTGCCTAAATCAAATTCATGATAAAATATATCTGGATAAGCTATAGATGTCAATGGAAAAAGCCATCTTTTAGATTATAATTTCAAATCAGTTGACCTTATCAAATTGCACTAACTAGTTGCTTTTTTGCATTTTCATAAAATTGGAAACAATTGCCAGTATTAACAAAGTTCTACAATGATTTTAAAACTCTTTATGGAATTTCACAGCTTGTTATAAACGAATTTTGATTTCAACCTGTCATTCATTTTTATACAGTTATTTCACGACCATCCAGATTTAATATGCTTATATCTGTTTTCATGTATCTTTTGATTTGTAATATTTTTGTGTTAATGATACATCTGGTGATTGTATTAGGATGACTTTAGAGGAGAAGTTTCGGATTGTGCGAAGTGTTGGCGAAGAGTGTATACAGGAAGATGAGTTGTTGAATCTTCTCACTAACAAGCCTGAACCCATTTGTTATGATGGCTTTGAACCATCAGGAAGAATGCATATTGCTCAGGTATGTGGTTCATTGCAAAGCTGTTAATGCTGGCACTTCCTAGCACATTAATGATGCATGTCAGGTTTGATTTGAATTGTTGAAAATGCATTCATCTAATGGCTCACATATTCAATTATAATTCATGTAAGAGATGTGCCACAGATCCTGTCCATATTTATACAGACATATGGCAAGTTCCTTTAAAGTCATACAAATGTTACACCTTGTATTTAGGTTGCTCCATGTGTTTAGGTTGCACAACAAAATCCCAAATGAAATTAAATTGATGATTTATTGAAATTTTGTTTACTGCACTTAATACATTTAGATTTTTTGAAAGTGTCTACTGCAATTAATAAATTTAGATTTCTTGAAAACTATTAATTTTCTTAAGTTTCCTAGCATTTAGGATTTTCTAAATTAATGTAAGAGGGAATATATGCAGTTAACCTATACTAAAGACCTGGTTTAACTTCTTGACGGGTTATGAATTCAAAATCTATGATGAACCAACTTCTGCCCTTTTTTCTATCTATTTGCTGCGTTGTAGTTCTGTAGTTTGATGCTTTTCAGCATCAGAATAGTTTGTGATTAGTCAAATACATTGTTGAAAATTAATGGAGCAGGATTTGCTAGTGTTTTGAAAATAAATAAAAAAATCTTAAATTTTATGTAAAGATTATTATAGTATTTCTGTTTGTGTAATTTTGTTCCACACTATTTCATAATTTCATATTCAGTCGTATGGAATTATAGGTTGTCACACAATGATCAAATGTTTTTTGCCTCCCAATTCTCATTTCTGTCACAATTGCTGACCTGCTATGCCAAGAGCAAAATTGTTTTTTCTTTTTCTTTTTTAAAGGAATTGCTGAACATTTTTTATTGTTATTTGGTTGGTGAACAGGGTGTTATGAAGACGATAAGTGTGAACAAACTGACCTCTGCTGGTTGCAAGGTGAAAATTTGGATAGCTGATTGGTTTGCACAGCTAAACAACAAAATGGGAGGTGACTTGAAGAAAATTCAAACAGTCGGACATTATTTAATAGAAATATGGAAAGCTGTTGGGATGGATCTCAAAGGAGTTGAGTTTCTGTGGTCTTCAGAAGAAATTAATGCCAGGGCATCTGAGTACTGGCCTCTTGTGATGGATATAGCTCGCAGGAACAAGCTTCCTAGAATATTGAGGTACACTTATATATTTAGTAATTCTTGGTTCTCTCTGTCTCTCCTTTGTTGGCATATGCAGTTGATGGCTTACAATACACTATATCGGTCCAATTTCAGGTGTGTTCAGATTATGGGTCGTAGTGAGCAGGATGATTTGACTGCTGCCCAGATTCTCTACCCATGCATGCAATGTGCTGACATATTTTTCCTCAAGGTGTGTATATTTAAAATTTCTCAT
Organism: Cedrela odorata; assembly: GCA_035584115.1. Lineage (NCBI taxonomy): Eukaryota > Viridiplantae > Streptophyta > Magnoliopsida > Sapindales > Meliaceae > Cedrela > Cedrela odorata. Next base: position 3,266 of record JAXCLQ010054646.1, on the reverse strand, counting down.
TAGGTCTGTGACTTGCTATGAGGCTTTATTTAGTTTATATCAAATTGGAAAAGGTTGACAGTTTTTCACATATACCTTTTCCACCACTTTTGGGATCGTGTAATGATTTATAATTTTTTTAAGTTTTCATTAATTTTTGATGTTACTCATTTAATAAGTTAGAAGAACTTTTCCTAAATATTCATTAGATAGGATCCAAAGAAATGCATTTATTTTTTGTTTTACCTTTTCTTTTAATACTATTGAGGCGAGTTCCTAAAGTTGATGACATGAGAAGAAGAGCAACAATTGATTTTATGGTTAGTTTCTATTGTGAATTTGTTCTCTACATATTACATGGTAACATCCGTAGATCTATCCTCAACTTCAATTTCTAATGCAAGTTTCATGTCTATCAAGGTGTTATGCACCATGTCCTGAGAAATACTTTGTGATCTCATTATCTCCAGGAAATGAGAAAACAATTGATATCCTTATGTCAGAGTTAGATAATATCCAATTTCCATCTTTATAGGTGATTGTTATTTATGTAGAATAGTGTTGTTTGTGGATACTTGAATTGAGAATTCCCAAACTAGTATAGTTTGTAATTTAATTGTTATAGCTCAACCAAATCAGTAACTTTGATGAATCTGCAGTGTTCCTACTTTTAAATCCATGGTAAACTCAAGGGTCCATACCTAATTTGTTGATTAAGTAAGCAGTAAATATTTTTTTGTTACCAGTCTGTTATTTTGTGTGTTATTATGCACTGGTATGATGGAAACTATTAATAAGGGTTATACATGGTAACTCCAATCAAGATTATGCACATTGGTACACAACCACCCAGAAAAAAAAATGTTGCAAATTATTATCTCTTGATTCTAGGTTATTTTATTTTATCAATCATCTTTTTATGTCTTGTGGTGATATTTAGCAGATGTTGATAAATTGTGTTTTTCTTCAACAGGCTGACATTTGTCAGTTGGGCATGGATCAAAGGAAAGTAAATGTACTTGCAAGAGAGTATTGTGATGACATAAAGAGGAAAAACAAGCCCATCATTTTGTCACATCGTACTGTCCAATTTTCCTTGTTACCTATTTCTATAATCTTTTTTTTCCCTTCTTGATTTTCTTAGTTGGTTTTGGATTATGTGATATGCAGATATGCTTCCTGGACTCCAGCAAGGGCAAGAGAAGATGTCAAAGAGTGATCCATCATCTTCCATCTTCATGGAGGATGAGGAGGTATGATTTAGTTTTGTAAGATGAGTTAATTATCTTTTTTTTTTCCTTTTGTTAGGAAAATATTAAAGTGTAATTGAGTACATGGGTTGTTCAGATGTCCACTGGAGAGGCAAAACTTTATATAGGAAGCAGAAACTAAACAAAAAGTTGATTAATCATCTAATCTAGCTGTATATTAAAACTCCACCCCCTGAACTAAAACTTCCTAGGAAATCAAACAGCTTTAATTATCAGGATAAGTGAATGAAAAATACTCCCAAGTAGTGTAACCAGAATCTTACAAAAAGTTTAATTATCAGGATAAGTATATGAAAATACTCCAAGTAGTGTTATAAATGACCAGAATCTCCAGGCTTCACTTTATTTTAACTTGATTTTATTTGGGATATGACTATTTGGATTTTATCTTTGTTTGATGTCATAGGCGGAAGTGAATGTGAAGATAAAGAAAGCATACTGCCCTCCGAAGATCGTTGAAGGAAATCCGTGTCTGGAGTACATAAAATTCATCATCTTCCCATGGTTTAATGAATTCATGGTGGAGCGCGGTGCTGCCAATGGTGGCAACAAGTGAGTCCCAATGAATATTACATTGCCAAATATAAAATCTTCTATTTTTCCCATTCCCTCAGTTATGCACACTACTGTAGAAGCATGTTTGCCGGTTTCTGCAACTAAGGCCTATACTTTCTAAATAAATTGAAGCCTGGAAACTCCTTGAACTTGCCTTATTTTTGTATTAGGCTTTTTCATCATGTAGCATTTACAACGGAATTTATGGAAAGACAATATTTTTAAAAATAATAATTATAATCACAAATTCCATTGTAATGCAGGATCTACAAAAGCTTTGAAGAACTTGTTGCTGATTACGAAGATGGGAATTTACATCCTGGTGACCTCAAACCTGCTCTGTCAAGGGCATTAAATAAGATACTGCAGGTAATTGCTTTTTCTGTTCTTGTTAAGCTGGGAAGAGTTGAATTTGACATGGCCCAACTCTATCCTATTCTATCTTGTTGCAACAGTTCTTTGGCTCATCTGAAATTAAATGATCAAAATCTTATGTAGTTTTGTTTAGTACAGACCGACTTATTTGATGAATATTCCGTGTGCTCCTTTTGGAATTGTTGTGAAGCTCATCCTGTTGTGCTCTTCTTATCCTACACCCAGAAGAGAAATCCCAAAAAGAATAGGGAGCCATTAGTGAATGGTTCTTTTATCCTCAGCACTCCTCACCCTTTCTCTCACTTCGCTAAAGAATGGTCACGTGGGAAACATTTATTTTTCCTCATTGGCCATGCTGCTTTGTTGACCAGTCTTGAAAGATAGTAGTTATATTGCGATCACTAGAAATAATTGCACATGGGCAGAGACAGAAAAGCAAATGAATCTGCCCATTGGCCTCCCAAATGTGTGTTGCATAGTCTGTCAGGCTCTGTCCATGTCTATGTTCTCCATAAATTTTTCATTTATACTGATGTAAAGTCAAAAAAATTTTCTGTGTTTTTTTTTTTTTTTTTTTTTTTTTCGTTTTTAGCTACAAGTAAATCTATTCAGCAGAAAAAAGCATTGATAAAAGACGACTGCATAAATTGTGTGTAAGACAATAGAACATTCTCAATCACAAGGTTTCTACCTTTGATTCTCAATTGTTGGCTGTATTTGAAAAACATATTGGACAGACATTCTAATTTGGTTTTCGATGTGTGTGTGGGAATCATGTACATCTTCTGGTATGCCAGTGGTCTGGGGGAGACTTCTTGAGAAGTCTGTTGTGTGTTTTTTTTTTTGCACTAATTTTTCATTTGTTCACCTCTGAAGCCTGTGCGTGATCATTTCAAGAACGATGCTAAAGCCAAAGATCTGCTGAAGCGTGTTAAGGTATGATTGCTTATTTTGTTTAATGATAAAATTTACTCTGTTATGGAGATTTATTGTATTCAGAGCACAAATCACTGGAGCAGCTGTTCCTATTTTGCTATAAAATTGATCTCTGCTTTTGTTTTCTGTTTTGTAGAGTTACAGAGTTAC